>CAXAMN010027084.1:267311-324643 GCA_963970005.1 Durusdinium trenchii | reverse complement strand
AATGTGGTTGAGTTGCATTGTGAAGCATGCAGTGTTGATGCTTTGTCGGTCTCTTGGACATGATAGCCACGCCATGCCATGAGCTCTTTGTGGGATCGTGTCTTGCGCCTGTGCCCACGTCGGCTGCATGCAACAGCAGTGCACAAAGCCCATGAAGCTACTGTTCGGCGCCGCAAGACCATGCGGCAAAGCCCACACAGCGGAAAGGCCTGCGGCATAAATTTGGGTGCTATGTTGACCCCCCAACTCAGCAATGATGGGAAGGACTGGGCAAGTACTGCAGAGCTCTTTGCCATTTGTGTTGCAGACTGAAGGTGGGTGTGGGTCGGTATGGGACTTGATTTTGTGTTGCGGTTGCCGGTTGCGCGTTCGCTTGTGTTGGTTTTCTTGTTTCTTTGCAGGTTCCGATCTTCTTGGTCCTCTTGATTATAGTGTCAACCTACCTAGGGCCATGGGATGACTGAAACGATTGATCTCATAAGGTGTTGGAGCCTGAGGCTGTGACACGACAAGAATGCAGCTGATGACCAGCCTCTTTTGATGCCTTGCACGTTACATGAAGCAACTATGTAGTCTATTGATGTAACATGTTTGTCATGTTTGGCGCCGCTTGGTGGGTGATTGTCAGGATTGCTTGAGGGACACGGAGAAGACATCATGTGAATTCTTGAAATTTGGATTATTTGGCTATGCAATTCTGTGGTATCTAAGCAAAGACCTAGTCAAAGACCTATATACCTGTTTTGTGCCACGTGATGCATGATACTTCATTCTCATAAGGTGTTGGAGCACAAGACTTGTGCAGTGACACCAAGCGATTGAGACTGATGGCCTTGACAGAGAAGCAATGAGCTTGCTTTGCGCGGCCTAGTTTGTAGGAGAGAGTGCCACTCTGTTTGGCTTTGCCGGAGCAATTGCTAGAGGTGTGCCCAAGGATGGATAGAGACACAGACCATTTGCATGGCAGTGAGGCATTTGTTCCAAAGCATTCAAAAGTTCAGCCTTACGCCGCCCGGGGGTACAGGTCAATACTCCAAGAGGGAATTCGGGTATGTGTGTGTTCTTTGTGGAGACCTCCCAGACACCCTGGCCCTGGCTGGGTTGACTGGTCGATTTTCCGATTCTTCCAGGGGGTCGACCGACGCTGGGTGTCGGTCGTCCTACTATTTCAACTACTCCCCCACAAACTAACAAATAACTTGAGAATTGACCCGTGGAAGACTATTTTCCTCAACAACCCAGTAGTTTGGGGGTTCCATGTTAATCTGCAGGGGTATACACCCATTTCAAGCAGATGCTTCAAATCACCTCGCTCACCCAGTCCCAGGCAGTCTCCTCAGTTCTGGACCTTTGTCGCGGCAGTGGAGTCCAGGGCATCGTGGCGCTGCGGTACTACGCGCAGAGCGCTAGCTTCGTAGCCGGGGGAGCTCAGTGGTTGGGTATGGTTGACCTGGTATGGCTTGGAAGCGGCAGTTTCAACTCCAACGAATCTCCTTGGATGCAGGCTGGGTGATGGTTCCAGAGATGTTGTTTTAAACCTTTTGCTAGGATTATGTGAACCTACTGACTAGTATTTGTTTCAAGTGAGTTGAAGCCACCAACCAGGGATATGCAAGGAACATGACCAGGCTTTGAGCCTACGTGCTTTTCAGGGGTTTTTGATTGTCTAGAGCCACATTGACATGGGCTGCATGAGGAAACGCTTCAATGAGAGGAGTTGTGGTGAGATTTATTTGGAATCAGATATGGCTGGCCATCCACCTAGCTCGTCAAGGCCTTTAAGGGGTCAGAACGACCCCACTTGGTTCCAAACGGCGTCCTAGTTTGATGCACAAGTTGACAACTTGTTGTGCATGTAAGTATCCCTCAGAACCTCAGAATGCTATCGTCACATAGTTCTATCGTTGTTGAGGAACCGGGCAATTCATGGCAACAAGTAAAGGCCCTGCGAACGAACGCAAAGTCCCTGTAGACTCAAGCAAAGTCAACTGACAAGTATTGGTATGTTTATGTTCAACCCTTACTTGGTATGATTGAACCCACTCACTCATATGTTTCAAGCGAGTAGAAACCACCAACCGGAATTTAGGCTTGTGGATGTCACCAAAACGTACTCTCCTGCAGAGGACCACATGGACATGGCCCCCCAATGACGGGTCAACTGACCGTCGGGGTCAATGGGATCGTTTAATCCCATTGTTCAACTTCCAGCTTTGTAGTTGGTTAAGCGAATGCGTATAGTTATAGAAGGAATGTGCTTACGCCTTTGTGGAACTTGAGGGAATAGGAGAAATGGAGAATTCATGGAGCCTCAATCATACAGAGAACTGGATTCAATGTTGGCAGTCCCTCAAATTCGGAGCAATCTTTGTGACCAGAATTGGTTAAGAGCAACTGACCTTGCCCACACTGTATCAGTCTTGCACGCTCCATCCTTACCTTACTTGACTGACTCGATTATGTTTTGTTGATGACAGTTGGTACTCACTTTCTACACTCAGTGACGCCTGACCTCTGGCCCTCTTCAGGGCGCTGTTTTTCAGCGTGCCCGCGCTGCTGGAGTTTGGCCCATTCGCCCTAAAAGTGCGTTCAGCAGTGGCAGTGAACTGTACTGCTGCATGAAAACGGTATGAGGAAGACCTCTATCAGTGGCCGTTAAACCCATGAAACATAGAGGTGTTCACAATTGTTCACATTGTTTTACCCACACAAAAATAGGTTGTTTTGCCAGGGAACATCCAGGTCTTTGATCGTTTGTGAGGCCCCTGTGTTTATATTTGTCTTTCTTCAAGTGATAACTTGGCTGAACACATCCACTTTTCTACGCCGGCGGGCCTGGGAGTGTTGCCGTTCTTCCCACGTCGTTGCTCGGGGTGATGTGCCCGTGGATGTGACAGGGGCACCGACTACCTCCTTCCTCCATGCATAGCACCCTGTCCTCCATGGAACTGCTGGTATAGCCTCTTAGTATCATGGGCCTGGCTCAACCTTACTGATGAACATGTATAGCTGGTTCTAATCTGTTTGGCATGAAACTTGGTCTTCAGCCGGCTCAATCGGGATGGCAACCGACACGACAAGCAGATGGAAGAAACGCCAAGCCGGCCAAAGTATATCGGACTTCTTCGGAGTTCTTCTTCATGAGGGCTTGAGAAGTCTACTACAAGTCTACTCCAAACAATGCGAAGAAGCCACAAAAAAGATCTTGACATTTTCTATCAAACTTCGATACATTTTGCCACCTGTGTCTCGCCATGGGGAATTTTGGCAGTTGCCATGTCGGCGAGGAACACACGTGCACCCACGTGCGGCACGTGCGCGCCAAGCGGCGGCTGAAGCGGCTGGCACAGGCAGTGACAGATCTGGGCAAGACCGCCAACTGCAGGAATCATCG
The DNA here is from genome assembly GCA_963970005.1 of Durusdinium trenchii. Taxonomy (NCBI): domain Eukaryota; class Dinophyceae; order Suessiales; family Symbiodiniaceae; genus Durusdinium; species Durusdinium trenchii. The sequence goes on along the minus strand of CAXAMN010027084.1, from coordinate 321,249 downwards.
AGCCAACAGGTCTAGACTATTCGAGACTCTTACCAATCCCACCACCCAAAACCATGTAGGACTCTTATCTTAATGGTTCCATAGATGGTTCCTAACCAGCACCTCCAACAGGTCACCAATTGAAACCTGTCTTCGGGCCCTTCCCAACCCTCCATGCAACGGAGACCTGTTGGAAGAGGTGCTGGTAGTCTTTGTTGATATGTTTTCGTGTGACTGTCCCTGGCCCTTCGCATCTGGACATAGATGCGGACCTTCGTCTCCCGGTGGTCACCCACTGTAGTCACCACGTCGACGGTGACCGGCAGGTGTTGCTGGTGCTGAATGTGGCCATGCCAAGTGGAAACACTGGAGGCCAGCTCTGATGCTACTCGTACCATGGTCGAGATCGAGCAGGGGAAATGGTCAGTCCCAGTCTTCCAAGGAGGATCCATTCGATGTGTTGAGAAAGCAGGACCTTATTTGGAAAGTCGAGGGATTTCAGACTGCTCAAAAGCAAGGTCAAACATGGCTGCTGTGGCAATCTAATCGGTGAAGAGACATGGACCCGAGCAGACAAGACCTTTTGCAAAGACAAGAATTCCAGTCCCGGACTTCGCAACTAGCCACGTGCCACTAGCCACTTGTATAGTTTTTTCTTCGCACCACGGGCCAAAGGATTGTGTTTTTCCGCATGTGGGCATTGAGTCTCTGCCAGGTGCCTGGGTGCCGCCAGGCCGGCGTCCAACGCGGGAAATACCGAGGGGCGGAGCCGCGCGGGAGGCGAAGATGTTTTCTCACGGCCATTTGTGACACCAAGATGTTTTCTTTAAGGGACCCCTGTGTTTAAAGTCACTTGGAAGGTCCTGGAAATGGAATTAATCAATAATATTAAAGAAATCTCATATGACAATGAATCACCCTATACAGGTGATCCAATTCCTCAAACAAGATTCGAGATCATCAATATGGAATAAGGGTACTCTGTAAGATTTGGATCCCTTAAACCCTGGCCTTTGAAGACTATGAAAAGAATGGGTCGTGTAGAATCCTTATAGTAAAACAATGGTTCACATACTATCCCCGAGTTTAAATGTTTGAGACCGCCGCAGCCACATCATCACTGAGGCGCGATCCTCACGGAAACCGCGACGTCGTCGTCGCGAGCGCGCTTCCGGCTCACAGGCCGAGGCGGGCGGTTCGATGGGGTTGGGGTGAGGTTCGCCGCAGGGGGGGTCGTTACGGCGTACAAGGTTTGGATGATGTATGTTAAAGGAGGGATGAGATATCTTCATTCAGATCTATGCATGGAACTGATTCACTTGGGGTCTCAAAAAGGTTTTTTCCCGCTGTGCTGTTTGTGTTTCTTCTTCGGGGAGGAGGTGGATGTCTTGTCTCATTTCTACTGTGCCTGGGGAGTCATCAACTTCCACATTTGGCTGGAAGAGAGAACACACAACCCAGCTTGGCTGGGAGAAAGGAGGCATCGACGATGCGTCTACATCTTGAAAGCGTGTCTCGAGGATAAATCTTGCGATACCAGAACCACTTGAAGCAAACAGCTCCGTCAAGAAATTGGGACACCTGGACAGTGAGATCCGCCGCTTCAGAGGCAGTTGGCGCAATGCAGTGCCTCCTCCATCAGCAGTGTCAGATCCCAAGGAGTTAGTTTCCTGGTTGTGGCAGACGCAGGTGAGCATGACATAATGACATAACTGACTACAGCCAGGAGTTTCCACGTGGTGAAGCATGGTGAAGCAGTTGATTTGTGGGCTGGTGAACAGCTTTGATCTGTGTTTTCATTGGTGATGTCCCCCAAGTCCGGCGTCGTAGACCCGGAAAAGCTCTCAATTGGCACATACATGAAAACAGAAGGTTTGCAGCTTCCACAGTTTGTTTTTGCGTAGGATCATGTAAGACCTTATAGCCTTACAACTGAGATCGAGTTGCTTGTTACAACATGTTACAACTATGTCCCACTACTTGCAACAGTTGGTAACATATCACTATTGTTGAGCATGGTCTGCAACCTAAATCATAATCCATTGTTACTGAGAAGCAGATCAACCCACCCTTGCAGGATGACCTCGCAGCCACGCCCCCCAGAGCGGTTCTACATGGTTTCGCCCCCCCTTGGTTTTTTGACCATCCTGTGGAGCTCAACATCCACCTGCGAACCCAAACGTCGCGGCCTTGCGCTGCGCCTGCCTTGCGACGCTTGTACGCCAACTTCCTGGGTGCAAAACGCACCCTGATAAGAAGGAAAGTTGCAAACACAACACACAAAAAACAAACAACACAACATCCACTGTTGTTTATACGTTACATGAAAGTGACCTGTTTTTCTCTGCGCCTCGTTTTGCTGCGTTTCACTCGTGGCTCGCCACCTAGGCCAGCCCCCCAGTCAGCCATCCGAGGGTCCGCTGGCTCTTGGGCGGAAGGCACGGGAAATCAGATACCTGGATCTCACCATTGAAACATCTTTTTGGACTATGACTCGTGGAGTCATGCGTCATATTCATTCCGTGTTCAAGTGATGCCCAACCTGTCCATTGGTGGTTTCTCCACAGAGATCGAACCGGCGCGCCCTTCGGATCGAATCGACCGGAATCGAAACGGCGGGACGTTGGCGACGTGACGTCGACAGACTCAGTGACGACCGATCTCCAGGCATGGAGCAGCACGGCGGATGGCTTCTTAGAACTCCTGGTGCGCCATCCGCGAGGAACTCGCAGCGCAAAACACGTGGAGGAAGTCGTACATGATGGGATTTGCTTGGTCTTCTCGTCTTTTTGGAGGTTCCTTGCGACGCTCAGCTGCGCCAGGTCTACACAACTCTTTGGATGTCCTTCAGCTCGGCGACTCAGAACTCCGTGACGTCAACGGTTCCCGGGAAGCCCCGCGAGCGGCGTGCCCGATTGACACGTCGTTCTCGGTTTGTTTCTTTTTTTTTTCGGTTCTGAAGCCCAAGGAACCACCGGGCGCCTGGGAAGGACCTGGAAATATGACGTGCCCTGGGATTTGAAGTGAAGCGTTTGTTTGACTGATCTGAATCCCAAAGAACCATTATAAATGATAGTAGTGTTACTCAGGACCATTGGTGGTCAACCATTGTCGAGCTGAAGGCGGCATGGACACATATGATGCATGACAATGCATGACAATCCACTGGTCCAGGCTGGTTGTTACAGCATTGACGTCCTTGGCGTCGGAGGACTGGCATTGGAGATCTGGTAGATCTTTGTTCGATTGAATGGCAAGAAACCTCACTCTCTCCTTTATCCTTGATGGGTTACCGAACAACTTCAATACCAGACCCGGCAAAAATCCAGGCTCGGACCTCGCTCTCCTCGCTGAAAAGCTGCTGGATACAATATCATGTGTCGAACGAAAACCGGTTAGGCCTCCCGCACCCCTCGGCTCCCTCGGAAGCCACCGGTTGGAGGTCTGGCAAGTCTGGTGCCCTTTGTGCAGTTACAATGTGGCTTTAACGTCGACCAGTAGGGGTTCTCAGCTGCGCGAGTCACGTGATTCTGGCTGGTTCCGAAGGGATCAGCAAGAACAGAAAGGATCAAGACAGCAAGAGAAAGAAAGGTGCCTACAGAAGTATAGTGTCAGTTCTTCCGCATTCTTTCGAACAGTTTCTGAGATGAAAAATGAATGCGAATGCTTGTGCGATTCTTTCTTTGTTTCCATCGCCGATGGGTGGACCTTTGCCTGTTATATGGCCTGGCTCCAAACCCCATCCTTCAGAGCCAAGAACCCGAGATATCTCAATCAGACCAATTTTTTGCTTAGTTTGTTTTTGTTTTTAAATAGACTTTATTAGCAAAAAAAAACAAGTGAAACAACTATACCTCAGGATACCTCAGGTAGTACCTGACCTCATGTCGTTTATTGTGTTTAGTATACATGTTACATCTCGGCATTGAAAGACCTCTTCCAATGGGTCAGGTTGACCAGAAGGACGAACAGGTTTTTCGGCGTTGAGGACCCGGTCGACCTCTTTCGAAACGGTCCGGTCAGGTTGAATCCTTGCTTTCTGATTAGCACAGGTCGACCAGGTTGCTCGTTCGATGCGAGCAGCTGTAAAGATGTAGCTGAACCCATGAGAATGCCAGTGAACCCATGTCACTATCGATGGGTACGTGAGCGCGGTCAAGCTGTCCACATGGTCAAGCGATTGAAGTCTCACGAAGTCTCAGGAAGTGGATATATATATATATAACCAACTGTTTCATGCGACCATCCATGCAATCGGGAAAATGGATACATGTTGGTTTCTTTAGATCTTTATGGATTGTTGGGGATGCGGCAAACCAAGGATTGTGGATATTGAAATATATTGAATGATATCAACCTTTATACTTGGGATGATTGAAGCCACTGACTACTTGTTGTGTTGCTCTGTTGTCCAAACTTTCAACCACCCTTGACTCCCAAATGCACCCAGGCGTCCCTTCTGGGCAGCCGTGGGGACACTTGGTGACCAGTGGAACTCCCCTCCCGCCGGCGGTGCGGGCGGGCGGGCAGAGCGCGGTGACCCACAGGGTGACTCAGCTTCTGGTCGACTCCTCTGTTGGATCCTCCGTTGTCCCACCCCCAGACCCAAACGGAAGGTACGACCACATAGTCCAAACGGGAGGTTTTTCATCCGAGCGAAATCTCAGTTGGACGGTGGACGGCCGGGTGAACCGGAAGCCATCGGAGGTTCCTGAGACTTCCTTTGTCCGGTCTTTTGTCGGATGATCATCTTCCTGCAGTGTATTGGCATTAGTGGCATGTTCCTTCAGAGTCAGAAAGCTGAATGACAGCTGATATGGTACAGATGGCTGCTATACCCAAACTCAAACTATGCCTCTGGGGTGGGAGAATCATTGGCATATGACATCCACATTCACTGTTTTCCGAATACCAACCGGGCGTGGAATGGTTTTCAGGTTCGGAACTGGGTCTCGGAACGTCCTCGCCTGTAGTCTCATCCGCGAACCACCAAAAACCCACGCCCGGTTGTAGAAGAACATGGTCTTCGGTGAATTCTCCAGTTCCATGTACCTCTTCATCCTTTTTTATTTGGGCGAGGGGTCGTCGCCGACCTCGACGTGTTGCCGCCCAAGGCCTCTGAGAGTGTTGCAGTCTACACCTTGGACCACTTGTCCCACGCTCGGTGCGCGGCGCGACGTCGAAAGCGCCGCAAAAACACAGTCCAGTCCGACGTCGAAATAAGGCTTGAAGATCCGAACTATTTGGAATTCAAAGTTGAAACACTCTGTTGAAGGACGCTAGTTACTAGGGGCTCCTGGCCTTACTACTAGTAACAAGAAGCTACTAGGGGGCTCCTGGCATCGCTACTAGGAGCATTCTTACTACTAGGAACAAGGGCTTAAAAGTCGACCTGGACTCCCAGGGTGACACATCATGACACATCCAAGGATCAAGCTGATACTCCCTCGTCCCAGGGTATTGGTAAAGGGCTGATGACTTCAACTTCAACTGATGACTTCGGCGGAGACGAAACGCGTTTCTTTGCAATAGCTGTGTCTTTTAAATCATGCCAGCATGTCACCATATCTCTAACCTTGGCAGCAATCCCCCCTGCGCCGAGGCATGACATCAGCAAAGCCACCAAAAGCACTGGAGCGCTCCGCAGTTGCAGGGTTGGTGGAATTGGCATCCACTTTTGAATACCCCGTCCGTCCCACAGCAGAAACCAAGACACCAACTAAAATATGATGGAGCTCGACGCATTGAATTGCTTCGACCGGCTATTTTGCTTCTTCACAGGAATTGGTTTTTGTGACATCCTGCCGTTTCCTTTCGGCAACTGGTTGAGTGGAGAGACGGCAGGAGAGCACAAGATGAGCTCTGCAGGCCTCTGATCTGCTTTCCGAGCGAAAATTTGTTTGGGGCAGCGGGTCCAAACTGGACACCCAAAGGGAGGTGGCTGATTTATATCATCCCACCATCCCCAAGCGCATTTGAAGAAGTCCGAAACATGTGGGACATATAGACCTTGTAGGGGAAGTGTTCATGGCATGTCCCATATTGTCTCTTCATGAAACACAAATCTCTCCCTAGAAGTCCAAAGACTGTATTTTGACCGGCTGAAGTAACGGATATTCCTTTTCGGGTCTCCTAAAGACCATTCTTTATATATAGTCTTTGACTCTCAGGGCTCTTGCAGAGATCGAGAGGAAGTAAAGATTGAGAACAAAAAAAGGACTCGTCAACATGCAACTTTGATTCACGCAGCCAGGAGCAAAAAGTAGCCTGTTGGAGGATCCACAGGTTCCTTCGTCTAACCGAACCTCCCAAGACGAAGATCCAAACCTCAAGAGACGAAGACGTTCAACGACCCAGGCTCAAACAATTCCCTAGAAGTCCAACGACCCAGGTCCAAACCAGGTCGTTGGCTTGCGAACGGAAAGGTGTTTTGTATTACCAACTCCAGTAAAACGAGGTCAGACTGACCTGTAGGGATTGAACAAAGAACAAACAAAACGTGATGGAATTCCCCTAATGATGGGTCACAACTCACAACATGTCAACATTGACTCCTTCTGTCCGAGGTCGTTTCCCACATCGAGTCCTCCTCTTGCGAGTCTTGCTCGCAGTGTCCATCCTGGCCTTGGCGGGTAGCTTGTGAGAACCTCAGAGACGCTGGGCCCCTCCGGGGCACCAATCGGACACCCGACCGACCGACCGCCGTGGGACCAACTGCTACATGTTGGTTCAGTTCAAAACTCACCCTGGCGGACTGCGGGTCCAACGAGCCTTTGGGCTGGCTGTTCTGCGGAAGAAGCGCTCTGCCGCGCTCGCGCGCGCCAGAGGCGGCGCGAGGCGAGGCGAGCTCGGCCGGCAGACACCGAGGATCGCGGCTCGCAGCTGGATGGTCTCGTTGACCTTCTTAGGCGGTCGCGCCGTCGCGATCGCGAGACGCAGAACGCTTCGCATGGGGTCAGAGGTCAGGATGGGTCACCTGTGTCACGCCAGCCTTGGAGAGCCTCGGTTGCTGCCAATGTGAGCCATGGTCTCACAGGAATCACCCGGGTCGGTTCCCGTCGTGTTCGGGCGTCGCAGGGCACGTTCTCCTTTGTGCCGCCTATGCGAAGCTGAAGCCTCGAATGCCCTACTGCAAGGCGCATCACCAATCCATGGGCCGGTGCCCCTGCACGCGATCAGACACGAAGTCAGGACTGCCAGGGGAAGCATCCAAGACCAGGCTTTTCACACCCCAAACCATGGGATTGATAATCCTTTTCCTAGCACTTCCAACGGGTGCCCTGTCTGAAGACCTGTTTATGTTAATCCTCTATGTTTCTCTGAGGGGCCACAGCTGTTTTGGGGCCGAACATGTGGCGCCCTTCTCAGTGCCGTTCCACTCCGCGAAGTCGAAATCGATGGCAGGGCCCCGAGGTCGGAGGACGTATGAAGACCCCACCCTCAGAATCCGCTGGCAGGGGACTATAGTCCCTCCATAGCAGGGGGAAAAGGGCCCGAACCAAACCCTATTTGTTGGTTCGGGCCCGGATTCTTACGTAATATGAAACAGGCCGGTGAATTCAGTTGAATTCCACTTCTTGGTTCAACATGAGCTGGAAGGTGAGCGGAAAATTGTGCTAGGCTTTCTACGTGTCCACTTGCGTGGTCTTTATGGCGGTCGCTGCACCTAGTGCGTATGCTCCAGCGTTGCCATGAGCTCAGTTCTTCAGCATGTTCAATACACTTGAATCATGAGAAGTTGATAGCATATTAATATATAATATATTATAGCATTATGATATCCACTTGATGCTTGAGAAATTCTTGCTTCAAGCCATGCCTCGTGAAAAGCCGGACGCACCGTCCGTGACAAGCCGATGGAAGACACGACCGGATGGGTCGGGTCCCGGCCCCACCGGGTGACGCCGTCACCGAGGTTGGGTTCCTTGAGCGGTGCCTCCTTGGGGCAGATGACGCTCGGAGCGGAGAACGGAAGACGAAACGGAAGCAACTCCGGAGAAATGCCGTCGATCGTTCTATCACCATGTATCACCATGACCATGAAAGGGGAAGATAGAACTGGCTGTGTAAAATCCCGTAGAACATCAGATTGTTCTGTGATGGGTTCCCTCGCTTCCTTGTTCATGTCGACATGTATTTGGAATGATGAAGTACTCTCAAGCGCGTCAGGTCCTCGCTGTCCTCACACTCATGTCCAATCGCCCCCCCCCCAAAAAAATAAACACACACACACAAAAACTTCCCCCCCCCCCCTCCCCCCCCCCCTGCCCCCCCCCCAGTCCACGTGTCATTCGGTCTGTGGTCCACGTGGCACCTCGTTTTCGTTGAGGCTCTTGTTGATCTTTTCGGTGGCGCTCACCGTGGAGCAGCTGCAGGACCTGCGCGACGTCGACGAAGACCTGGAAGCCCAGGCGACGGCGGGGTCGAGACGGTCGAACCGGTCACCGGATTGCTTCGACCGCGCCCTCCATATAACAGCTCCAGGGTTTGACCTTCTGGTGTGAAGGTCGTCAGATTGGGTTCGCTTGACACTGTCAGAAAGAAGACAGGTGACCGGTGATGACCGTGGATGGCAGGTGGACACCAAGCTACGTAGCTTTATACATCCCAAGACTGGTACCAGAACAGCAGATGCTCAGGGCGCTATAGATGGCCCCACGAACCATCGGAATCGCTATAGATGGCCCGGTGAAACCGGGTATACCAACCCGCCATTGCGGAATGAGAGTCGATCAAGCGGATCGGAAGGGCCGTATCCGGGCCGGAGCTCGGCCTCCGGCCTCGCCAGGTGGTGACGTTAGCCTCCGGCTTCGGGCCACGGAGGGCCAGGCGATGCTGGATGCTGGGAGAGGATTTAGATGGATGGATTTCCCTAAATGAGTTCCCCAGGTGAGCTGGGGAGGCAGTTCCCTAGAGAGATGGATGGCCCCTCACGGTTGTGTTGGTGATCGAAACAACAAGCGATATAGTTGTTAAGTGGAGTACGTGCCTTGGGAGACGGACCCATGGAAAATGATCGCATAGATTAGTTTTTAAGCATTTCCACAAACAGCTTGGGTGGAGTAAGAAATGTGTTGCAGCCGAACTGGCAGGCAGCTGCTCTTGGTTTTCCAAGCGGCCGCGCTCTTCCTGCATCTCTGGTTGATGCAGTGGGTCATAGCCTCAGCCTCACCCTGAAGCTTTGAGGTGTGGCAGGGTACTCTATGATTGTATTTTTTGTGACCTCCCTACGTAGATCGAACCAAGACAAAAACAATTGTACCAGGATCATCCTCGTCTGGGTGTCCTGGCTAGACTACCCTACCCTACGTTAACAGGTCTCCTACTCCAGGGCACCCGTTGGAAGTGCTAGGCCTGAATTCTTCGTTTGGAAAATCACTGTTCTGTCTACATCTATAAACCTTTGCGAAGGATATCACATCACTTTCACTTTGGGTTTGGATCCATTTCGAAAGTGAAAAGAGGTGGCAAGTCCAACGACGAAAAACCCGGTCGTTTGCCAAGTAAAATGAGACCTGTATAGGGCTGGCATGCCGGGTTCTGGGAGACTCTCCAACAGCTGCAGCTCGACCTCGATCCCAACGACGTAGGTCGACCGTGGCCCGGACACCATGGCCCGGACACCGTTGGGAAGAGGATCAGTTTCCTGGGAGTCTGAAAGGATCACCTCCAAATAAGCAGCTTTCTTCATCGTTGCAGTTCATTCTGCAGTTCAGGCAATCCATCAGCACCGCCTCGAAGCAGCACGAGGCGATTCGAGGTGTTCGGTTTTTGTTCCACCCGAGGCCCGCTTGCCGCTCCGTCCGCACTTCCTGGCGGTCCATGTGGCCTGTAGTGGGGCCGCCCCAGAGCGCATTCTGCACCTGGCGCGGCGCGTCCATGTGGGTTGAACAAGTGGAGCATAGTGGAGCACCTTGCTAGGCAGTTTGGTGAGGAGGGACCCATAGGGACCCCATCTCGTCAAAGATTTCAATCATGGGTCGCCCATGTGAAAACTCGTAGAGAGCGACTCTAGATGCCTGATAGAACCGCAGAGACTCCATTGTATGGCATATTTGCCGCCCCATTCACCCCCTTTCACCACGCCTGATCGGCAGTCCTATGGCAGTCCCATTAGTCGTGTTTGGGACCAGTTTTCTGCTGTTGGTCCATCCAACTGGCCGAGGTCCCACTGAGGTCGGTAAGAGGCGGCGGCTCCGAACCCGTCAGTTTCGACGAAAGACCACGGTCACGTCGAGGCCTTTGCTCGATGGGATTCAGCCGCCAGACGCCACGGAGTCTTTTCCAGGCGCCAGACGCACGGACGCATGAGGTGTTTATGGAGTCACGTGGAGCGCGATGCATGTTGGATTTCTTTTTTAGTTACCATCCAGTGAGTACTCTTCATGGATGTGTGTATATATTGTTGTTGTTTCAATGAAGGCGAAGAGAAACACGACTTCTCAAGCATTTGCGGTGACAGTTCTGGTATTCAAGGTGCAGGTGACGTTCACAGAGTCTTTTTCCACAAAGCCAAGGGGTGTCTTCACTGGAAAGAAGTGCCGAAGATCGGATCCCACACCGGGTCTCTTCAACTCGGGCACCGGTACGGCCCCGCTCGAGGTGTTGCTGGAACCCCTCTATGCACTGCCTCTCTTGGCAACGGCGTACCTGGACCGGCAACGTACGTGGGGGTCAATGTGGGGTTTCCAGGTGAATGGTGAAAGCATGTGAAAGCAGATCCCGATGTTTGGTCCAGTTTTGGTCCAAAGAAGTGGCTTGCAAGGAAGCCCTGACACAATGAAGTGCAAGCATCATCCAGCACCACGGATTTCGGGTGTCCATGAATAGCCCCAAGGCCATGGGTGATTCGGGGTGTCAAATTGGTCCTGCCCAGACGCTCCAAACAGCCCTTGGTCCCTCAAAACCATAGGGATTTGAGACCCCAGACCCCTCCATATGAGGGTCCGACCCTTCCATATGAGAGCCCATGAGCGTCTGGGTGGATCAATCAGATTTGGTTTTGGTTCGTTTTGTCCATCGACAGATGTCTCACGACCGAACGACCTCGCCGTCGCCTAGGCTTCGTGCCTCTTCGGGGCTCTCGCTTTGAGGACCGCCTGACGAGCCGACGCATCGATGTTGAAGTGGACTAGTGGGTGGACTATATACCCCCAACATCACCGACTATACCTTCTCAGGAGGTACTTGGATCCTCCAAACAGTGTCTCCACCTGGAAAATATATACTTTCAGGTCACCACCTGCGACTGCCATCGGAGACCTGGCAGTAAAGGTGCTGGTCGACCAATCGCGCTATGCGTAGCAGCTCAGGGTACCTCGATGATCCTCGATGTACCTCGCTGCTGTACACGGTTTCGGAGATTTGGATGTTCAACCTATACTTGGCATCATTGAACCTAACATGTGTGTTGTTTGTGAGTTAACGCAACCAAACTATAGACAGGAACATCCAAATTGGTTATTGGGTGGAACGTTAACGCCCTTTTTGGAAGGTCGCAAGCTGGCGCGGCTGGCGCGCGCGCGCAGGTTCCTCATGGTTCCTCCGATGTTTTTGGGTGTAGCTTGAGAAAGCCCATCAAAACTCAGAGTTCAAAACGAATCATCACTACCACTACCAGGTAGGGATCCCTCAAAAGAACAACAACATGGATAATTGGTGTAAGTAGGGGAACAACCTTTGGCATTACTACACCGTCAACCGTCGCCCTTGTTAAAAGAATCCAACTCCACCGGTTTCAGAGGGCGGACCCGAATAGAAAGCGCCGTCGAATCCCTGGAGGATCTGCACCGCCATCATTTTTGTGCTGCGCAGCCCTTCCTGTGGACCTCCAGCGTTGGAGGGTCACCTGAATGCCGCAGCCAGCTTCGTCCAGAAAAGACAAAGAGACCAATCAAAGCTTCGAATAGGAATCTGTCCCAACAATGCTCTTGATTCGTTTCTGGGAGAAGGAACTTTCACAAATCCAAGCATGAAAATAATCGTCCCTTTCTATTCCTAGCTGCTTGTTTTGTTGCTCGAGGCACCAGAATCTCGCTCGATCTGCTCAATCTTCTTGAAGCACTATTACAAAATAAAACCTTGAGGGTAGCACTTTGGACTGAGTTTGATCAACTCTTTTCTGGATTGGCCAGCCTGGAAACATGGCGCCACGACTGTGCGCCACGACTGTGTAGAGGGGTCTTTGCAACCACGACTGAGTTCCTTTTTGCTCTCCTCTGGCGGAGAACACTGGCATGATCACCTCAAAAAACAATGAGGGAAGTGGATTCCCTGGATTGCTAAGTCGATGTTTCCTCCCTGAAACTAAGCTATACCTACGTCTCTCTAGCAAACCAAAAGATAGCACGTGTTTAACATCACACAGTTCCTATCCAGCTGCGTGTGAACATGCCACATCTTCGTGAAAAACTGCTGGTAGATTCGACATGGATCCAAAAAGCGCTGAAAACCGTGGGTTGGAGGTGTCGTTGCGAATTCGTCGAAAGATCTTCAAGATCGGCCAAAATAGGCGGATCGACCGTGAAAAACATGGCAAGTCTAGACATGCTTAAGTAATAAGGTTTGCCGCCTGTTGTTGTTTTTTTCCATGATCGGAATCGTCTCTTCAACATGCCCATCCAATAAGGGACCTTTTCGATAGCTTCTTGTTACTATAGTAGCGATGCCCTTTTGCTACTAGTAGCGTCCTTGCTCCTAGTAGTAAGGCCAGGGTCTCCTAGTAGCGTCCTCATGTTCCTAGTAGCCATGCCCTTTGCTCCGAGTAGCGTCCTCTTGTTCCTACTGTTGATGGACAAAATCCTGCACCACCTCACCACTTTACCCTAGACGGGTCGCATAGCAACACCCGTGCCCCCTCATTCAATGTTGGCGCGACCCCTCTGAGGAGGTGGTGCAGGATTTTGGACCTTCAACTTGTTTTTGTTTTCTCACTGTGGTGGCCCCAACATTTGGCGCGACCCCTCTGAGGAGGTGGTGCAGGATTTTGGACCTTCAACTTGTTTTTGTTTTCTCACTGTGGTGGCCCCAATGTTAACAAGGGAGAACGAGGGCAGCAAGAAAAGTGTGCGCAAAGTGGTGCAGGATTTTGTCCATCAACAGTAGTAAGGCTAGGAGACACGCAATCCGCAAGCCTCATTGGTCTCTTCACTGTGCAGACCACCATCACCCACGAGCGTGGACCCGGTGGACCCGGTGGCCGTGTGTGACAGACCTCGGTTCCCGAACCGGAAACCCGCCGCGGCCGCGACGCGACGTGGATCGCTGAGCGCAGCGCGAAGCGAAAAGGAGCGCTGAGCGCTGCAGAGCAAACGAACACGAAACGAGATCGTGGATGGCTTGGAGTGGAGGGTCTGAGGTGTGAGATGACGTGGGTGATGGTGTGGAAGTTCGAAGGATTTGGGGCGGGGAAGGGAATCAAGTAGTAGTTCAAGGCATTTAAGTTGTTATTCCAAATGCTTTGTTGCACCAGCTTGATCTCTTTTTGAGTTCTTTTTTTCCGCTCTTCTCTTCACAGATCAGATCAGCCTGCGTCAGCCTGCCGCACGGACTCCATGGTGCCTCATCACGCACCGGTCGGCCACGGATCTGCAGGCCATGGCAGTTTTCAGGCCCAGAGGCGACCCTGGACCCGAACCAACTGCTACACGTTGGCTCGGTCCATTTCACCCTGGCTGGTTTCGGGTCCAATGAGCCTTTGGGGGGTGAAGAATAGTCCAGACACAACCTGTCTGGGACTGCCAGTCCGGACTGCCGCCCCAAGACAGACCCCCCAAACCACCACCACCTCTGGGCGTTTCTCGGCAGTCCGGACTGGCAGTCCCAGACTGGTCGTGTTTGGGATAGTCCAAGGTTTGGCAACTCTGACAACCAGGAGTCACATGGAGCAAGTCGGGGTGAATTGAAGCAAGGAAGGATCGGGGTAGCCCCTGTCACGTCGTGCGGACTCGGATGGGACGAGAAAAAGGCACCCTCAGAGCTCCATGCGACTCCTGCCGTTGGCTCCAGCTGACACCAAGCGCTGCACCCCGCGGCACGCCCCGCATCGCCCCATCTGTTTGATCTTCTTCCACCTTCCAGCTTCTCCTTCAGCTTCTCCCCGCTTCGAAAACTCTAGAAATTCTGAGAAAAAGTCAGCAGTCTACAGAAAATAGCTTGGCTATTTAGTTAAAATATATTTGATTTGGATGAAGGCCTTGATCCTGTTGAGCCATGTTCAACAAGACCGACAACAGAATCTCCAAAGTCATATTCCCTGCACCCTCTACTTTTGTTGGCCATGGGAGTTTATCAAAAAACAATTCCTCTTCAACTACTATAGACACTTGCTAGATCCTCAACCAAAAACCTCACTGAGATTCCGCGTGAAAGCGACTTCTCCGGTCCTTCGCCCAGAAGCCGTGCCTTCCAGTGATGCGATGCTTGGCTTCGCCCGCCGCGCGCCCCGTGCTGCCGCCCTCGGCGCCGCGCGCCGCGGACGCCGCGAAGACGTCGCTACGATGGTCCGAAGCGCTGCCAGGACGGCGGTGCGGACAGAGGATTTCTCCGGCTCTCCCACTAGATACCCTTGGAGTCCAAGACTATTCAAAGAATGGTCTTTATGGGATCTGAAAGGGAACTTTACTTCAGTGGGGCAAAATATTGGACTTCGATATGTAGAGTCCACAATTTGTCATCCTTCAGGGCGCGGTTTGACCAAAGACAGGATGATAGGAAAAAAACACTGAACTGTTTCAATGTGACCCCATTCGAGTTCTATGAATCCCCTTATTTACCACCTGCCCACCACGGAACAGGTGGTTAGTGGAAGAAAAACATAATGAGAAATACATTTAGTCGACTGGGATGTCTATCAAGCACCCGAACTTAGTGGGCTGGCAGGCCTGGAGAGTCCATAGAAGTTCGAACTTGAGACTGATTAAGCCCTAACGAAAGGTATGCTCCAGAACCACCCAGAGCTAGGGTGGTTTATAGTTCCCCCCTGAAGATGTATTTCCCATCCAATAACCCCTTTGAGTGGCGTCGGTAGAAGTTCTTTTCAGTCAGGTGACCTTGTAGACACTTAACACTTCTGGCGCTACCTAAAGCTGGCAAGCTGGCTTGTTTGCCCCAGCCCAAGCACGACTTGGTCGAAATGGTGGGGCATCCAGGGGGGCTCAGTTGCGGACGTAGATTACGTAGAGACTGGTGTTTTCAAGGGCCAACTTCAGGACAAAAAAGTCCTCCCACTATCATTCTGTCTGGGTATCCTGGCGTTCGACTACCCTACCTAATGGTCTACTGCAGGGCACCCGGGTCCAGGAAGTGCTAAGCTGTGCTGTTGTTGCTTCATGTTGTGCCCAGTCGGATGGGGAACTGCAGGAGTGCTGGCTGCAGGGCTCGGAGGTCGGACGTGCCAGAGGCGAAACCGACGAGACGTGGGAAGGGCAAGTTCATGCGATCATGACATATTGAACAATAGCATAGCCTTCAAAGACCATGAAAGGAATGGGAACGAGCTGGTTTTTGTAAGTGTAAAGTCCCTAGTCAAACAATGGTTCTTTGGGATTCGGACCATTTAAATCGGTTGGTCAGAAATTCGTATACATATCTCGGGTGACGCACCATTTTCGGGCGTCGACCCGGTCGCACACTTGAAAAGTCGGTCCCGGTCCGAGGTCCGAGGTCCGACGCCGGCATGAGTCAAGTTTTGAGAGGACCGGACCCAGGACCTTCCAACAGGTCACCACCTGCGACTTGAGAACATCTACAAAAGCCTCCATTTCGGAGACCTGGCAGGGAAGGTGCTGGTATGTGATTGATGTGCATCACTTTCTATACCAAAACTGATAGAGACACATACGTCATACGTGTTTCTTTTTCGACAAGGCCCGGAGTTCACGCGCTCCCCGCTTTGCAGGTTGGCGCGGGCCGACCGCGAAACCGGGCGCGCCCAACCGGTCGCCCGCGCAGGCACCCATTGCGTCCGGCTCTTCGTCCGGGCTCTTCGGATCGATCGATGGGGCGTACGCCCAAGGAAAAGGCGGTTCCCCAAGCAAAAGACCTGGCCGTGAGGGTAACTGGTATAAGGTCTGAGAAGCGCTGGCGCTGGGCCAGGTGGTTTGCCACCACAGGCGTTCGTGTTGTCTTCAGCATCACGTGTTCTCGAAGCATCGGACTCTCTCTTCCACAGGCGTTCGACCTCGAGCGCGGCGCAGGAGGTTGATTGAGTTGGGTTCCGACCTGAGTCACGAGTCACTTGCCTCCCAGTGGTGCCGTTCGCAAATATCCAAGACGATGGCTTTGGATTGAAAGAACTTGGTGAGACTGGTTTCATGCTGGTCACTGATGGAGTCGAAGCGGGGGAAGTCCACGGAAGTCCGCCAAGAGGTTCGGAGAAAGGGTCGTAGTGGACGGAAGCAGATGATGAGCTCGGTTGGTCTTCGGAGGGGAACAGAGTTAGATGAGAGTGGAGTGTCAGTTCCCGGATTTCGCTGATTTTGTTTGTGAAGAGAGGGGAGTCTGACGGAAGCAGAAACAAACAGGAGTCTGCTCTTATTGCTGTCATCGTTTTTGTGTACCACAGCAACAGAACAGCAGATTGGCGAAGAAACCCAAAGAACATCAAAGAACCCAATAATCCTGCTTGTTTTGTCATCTTCTCAGGTCTTCTGGGCGGCGCTGGCATAGCTTCGGCTGAGGCTGAGGCTCTCAGACACACTGAAATCCGCTCTTGATGGGAAGGCTGATGGTGAGTTTCTTGTGAGTGGCCAAGTGCTAGAGTCCGTTGAGGACTGCAAACAGGCTTTTGCTTGAGCTCAGTGGCCAAGCATACTGGTAGCCAAGCGTATCGGATTTCGATGTGCTTCGAAGGTAGATGATTCAGACTATTCCGCCAAGGTGGGAAGCTGATTTTTGTTTTGCAGATCCTTGCAGCAGATTCCATATGGAAGCACGATGTTTTTTGTTGCATTTGGCGATCATATTCAACAGTGGCAATCATCAATATTGTGAATAGATGTTCACTTGATGTCAAGCACATGAGGCATGGACATGCATCCAAATTGATCTGCTGCCACTGTCTGCAACACGCAGATATAGAGCTCTATCCCACACAGAAACACATGCTTATTCCCAGAACATAACAAGCTGGGACTGGTGAAACATCCATTTCTTTCGGTCGTCCGAGCGGAATGGACACCCATCATGGAGGCACAACAACGCCCTTTTCCGTTGGCGGACCCAACGATGGCCTCCAGGCGAAGAGACTCCTGGAAGATCCCGAGGTGAAGTTCATTCGTTTCGTGGCGAAGAATCGAAGATCGAAGAGCTCGTTTCGTGGCGAGCGACAACCACTCGACAACCGCGAGGTAATCCGGTTTCAACGAAGCTGTCGGAGGTACTCCGAGGTACTCCGTTTTGGGGAGTCGGAGCAAACACGGAACTCGCCAGGGACTGACCTCATGAAATACTGGACGTGGTCGGAAAAAAAGAAAACCTATACTCATACGGAGGTTCTTGGTCAAAGACCAGGTTTTTTACGGGTAGAAATCCCTGACGTTCCCGCGCGTGCGGGAACCGCGGTGCGTTCGGGTGCCCAGGTGATTTACAAGCGAAGCTCGAACTGGTGGATGGCCGGTCAGGGCGCCGGGTGGCTCTGCCAAAGTTGCTGAAGCCCGGTGGAGCGCTGCCGCTGGGTGACAGAAGCAGAGTAGAGTAGCTGAGGGGTAGCTGCGAAGGTGAGGAACAATTGTGACAGACGTTGGGTGTGTTTCTTTTTAAAATTTGCCTTTATTCTTCCGAGCTTTGGGCGGTTTAGGGCGATGCATTGGTGAGTGAGTCGGCAATCCAGTAGAAGGGAGGTTCGACCAAGTGATAGGCCATAGGTAGTTGGACTACACCCTTATGGCATAGACTAGCTGTAGAACGAGTTTGTTGTTTCTTGCTTCTGCATTTTACATTCCTTTATATGTATATCTGACCATCACGGAAGTGGACATAGCTTCAAAGATGGTTCTCCAGAAATGGGGTCCACTTCGTTAAACATGGAAGGAGAGTACTTGATCGGTCGAGGTTGACCCTCAACTCCCTTGGAATCATCATGGGCACGAAAAATTGGTATCCTCTGCCCAACAGGGCCTGGTGTTCTACTTCCAAATGATGATTCCAGGGCCTGCAGGGCGCAGTAAATCCAGCGAAAGCACGTTGATTCAAGTAGCACTTGTCGCTTCAGATGGGCTTTGGACGGCATGGAATTGGCCTGCCTGTGGATGTGCTGACATGTGATGACCATGCTGTGGAAGGAGCAATTGAGTAGCGGCCTTGTTTTGTGTTCTTCAGGCATGATGCCGATCTGCTCTGTGCTGCTCAACTCAATTGGCACTCTCCAAAACACTGTGGATGGTTCAGAAGAATCGCCGGAAGCCCCTTCGTTCTATGATGCAAGGGGTACCAGTTTTCAGATATGTTCTGTTTGGATTATAGACATTATCCTTTACCGACCAAACCGACTCAGCCTGTCTTGACTCCTCTTCTGTGCTGAGATTGGAGAAATCCATGATTCTCCCGGGGATCATGCGGTGCAGAGACTCCTGCTGGATGCGCTCACGCAGCTCGACCAGAGAGTCGAGGTCTCAAGGAGCAGATCTACTCTCGGAACAAAGATGATTCCGTGGAGTTCACCACCTGCAGTTTGGTATTGAAAACATCTTTCCACGAGATGTTTTTCGGGTCAAACGAACTTAATTAACCGACGGTGACCACTCTGAAGTCAAGCGCCGGTTGGCACTGCATGGCCGTTACTTTTTTGTGAGTCCCTAGGCTATAAAGTTCCAAAACTGGGTCTTTCCCATCTTAAAACCTTGGAAGGCTCTCTTTTGGTCCATGTCCTTTCTTCCACCCGCGACTTTGGGGCATCGCCCCTGCGCTCCAAGGTACGCCCTGTTCCTGGAACTGCGGAGCTCCGAGGGCGTCGCCGCCGCGGCGCCGCGCGGACGGACGCCACAGAGACTCGGAGCAGGGTCGATCTGCGCCAGCTGACGCGGGTCGATCGGTCGATCGGGAGGTCGAGTTCGGATCGCGATGTATATCGAGCCGGAAGAGGTGGAGTTGGGTTTGGAACACAAAGTAAAAAGAACGAGGCTTTATAGAAGTGTTCTTGGTGAATTTTTTGGGGCTGCATGGCTTTTTGGTGGCGAAGACAGACTGAGGTGACACGTCTCTATGAGTTTCAACATGTTTCAACATTTCGTTTGGGAACACATCGAAGGCCTCGTCAGATTGATTCTTTTCTGGACTGCCGAGGAACTTGTCGCCACAGAGGGTTGCGGTTGGCGTGGATCCTTGGATGAGTTTGTCTCTTCTCGTGCCGACTGGAGCAGAACTTCCGGTCGAGATTGGTAGCAACAGGAGCTTTCACGGCGCGCCCGCGCCCGATGATCACTGATGTATTGTTCCATTTCGCTGCTCATCCACAGATGGTTCCGTCCGTTTGAGGAATACTTTTCGCGGCAACAGCAGCCTACCTTGGACACGTTGATCTTCGACAAAAGCAAAGATGCACTGGGCAGCAGCCCTTCCAAATTCCGGCATCCTGCCGGCACCGTTGTTCAAGAATTTGGCTGCACCTGCTCCAGTTCAAGAAGGTTATAAGACTAAAAAAGACAAAGAAGAGAAAAGCATCTTTTGAGTTGGCAGATAAAGCAGGGTCAATCTCATCATCAAATCTTACCTCACTCAGTTGACTCGCCCTATCTCGCTATATCTCGACGCTGCCTGAGCACCGCCACCGAGGGAAGCTTGCGACTGGGATCGCGTTTGGTCCTACGCACGGTGGCCTAGCAGCCGTTCGACGGCCGTTCACCACGAGGAAGAAATCCGCTGCATTGGGGTCCAGTTTTTGTCATGAGGATGTGGAGGTTGAAGGAGCCCGGAGTCATGCTCTATCCCGTGACTGGCTACAGTACCATGTGTACACATAGTTTTGGGTACCCCTTTCAGGTCTCCCAAGTTACATCGCCGAAATCGTTGGGACGTTGGGACGTTCTGGAATTGCTTGGAATCCACCCAGAGGCAACCCTGGACGAACCAACTGCTACATGTTGGTTCGGTCCATTTCACCCTGGCTGGTTTCGGGTCAAAACCCTGACCGCGAACTGATCAGGATCCGAACTCTGAGCCTTTGGGTATGAAATTCCGAGGATTGGGAGCTCTATGCGCCCTTGTTTCGCTTCTGCTCCTTGGCACCGACAGGATTCTGGGACCCCACCGGCACACGACGGGCCCGGCGGGGTCCGTGAGTTCACGGCGGGGTCCGACGTTTGACCTAAGGGTTGACCTATCCCAGGAGCCTTTGTTTGGGGTTTCTGATTAAAGGTGAAGGGGTGTCCATGAACCATCTCTTCCTGGTAGTTTAGAGCTCTATATAGTTTTAATGTGTAACATCAGTAAAACCATGGATGTCCGGCATGCCGGCGATCAAATCGACGTACGTACTGCTGCTTGGGGGTCGAACTCCCCCCTCCGAAGGGCGGGTCCCGGCACCAGACGATTCGTCCCTCAGGGGGTGCGTTTCACGGGTGCGGGAAACACATCCCAGTCCAGTCGGACGACGGATGAATTAGGGAACCTGATTTCGGGAACTTGCTTTTCTTCCGTGGGTCAAAGTACAGGTGAACTGGACTTCGCATGGGTATTTTTGAGCTCCAGACGGTTGATCGTCGCATCGAGCTCTCGTATCGTATCTGGGCTGGCTGCTTGGGTTCCTCGGGTTTCCACAGCAGGTCAACTGAATCTCAACCGCATCGTCGGCTTGCAGCTTGGCCACAGCGAGGATTTGGGGTGCTTCAACGTCCAGACCCTCCACCTGAGCAAATCCGATCAGACATAAAGCGTCCACCATGGCGAGCGAGTGGATGAGGGGCGAATTTGGAGAAACATCGAATGGATGTGTTCAGACAACAGAATTCATCATTGGTTTCATCCTCCAAACGTCAAATACCAGGGCTCCCTTTACCATGGGGTGGTATGGGGTGGTTACATTGAACACCCCTTCACTTCAATTGAAATACATGTTCCTGGTTCTTCAAAGTGACCTTACTTTTCCTCTTCACCTGGTTTGAGGTTACTTAAGCCTAAGGGTCACGAAAAGGAACCTTCAAAAGGTCACTTTGAAATACTTTGAAGAAGCTGGTGTTCATGAAAGCAAAAGCTGCACAGCCGAGGAATCTTCCCTTGGAGGCCGTGCTGGTGGTTTCTCGAGGCCCCCACGCGGCGGAATGTGCGGAGCCAAACAGAAGGAGATGATCCGAGGAAAAGATCATAAAAGATATCCTTTTAAGGTTGAAGAACTGAACATCGATGAGAAAAGGATATTATGTTTCTTTTTTTTTGCCAGAGTGTGAACAAATGTGATCTATTATAACATAAGTCGAGTTCTCCAGGTTGAGGTAGGGTTCCCCAGAACTGCTCGGGTCCGCGTCAATCATCGTTGATTTTTGCGGCGCGTTTTGGACCTCGGTTTGACCCTGACTTCGGGTCTACCGAAGGGTCTGTGGCGTCGATCGTCGGTTAACCCGGAGGTAGTTCCTACACCCACACGCAGCCTGAGGCAGCGTCGTACTAGTAGAACGATAGTGTACTTTTTTGTGTACTTACTATAGTGTACTATTGGCCTGGGAGTCCAAGACCATTCAAAGTTCGTCGACCTAGGTGACCCCAGTTCAGGAACTTCCTTTACTTCAATGTGGCACACTATCGTCGAACTGGACGAGAGTATACTCCCAGACAATCCATTAAACTGGAAGAATTCACACATTGGGGTGGTTTGTTGAAATGTTTGCACAAGGTTTCAGGTATAATCGGTATGGATTTTGGGGGTGTTACGGCTTTCCCAACTGCTCGTGTCGCCTCACTGGTTCAGACCCTCGCTGCTTCAGACCGTGACCTCGGAGGTGGCTTGGAGGCAGCGCCCGAGTGGTTGCGTGAGCAGCTGCCTCCTTTGGATCTCACACAAGAGAAGCATCGCCGGAGGTTTGAGGACATGCTGCTCAGCTGAAGGAGGAAAACCCGTATCAATCGAATAGGCCGAAGAGAGTGCTGTACCTATGGATTTTCCAACTATATGCAACAATTATGAGTGTTGATTGGTTTTATATGTGAAAATGCAGAAGTTTTGCATAGTTCGAAGATCTAGGTATGGCCTTTCTCTTTGCCCTTGGCTTTGCTCCTTCGGGCGGCAACTTGTTTGTTTACGACAGTTGTCATGCACGCTTTTGCTGCACCCTGTGGCATTCCATTAATACCAGTTAGATAAGAATAAAACACATTATCATCATTTGCAAAATATCAACCAGGACCCTCCAACAGGTCACCACCTGCGACTGTTAAGTCTCCAAAAGCCACCAGAGGAGACCTGTTGGAGGGTGCTGGAAATGGTTCATTAAATAAAGATAAAAACCACACACAACAGGACATCATGTCACTGTGTTTCTTGCGTCATGGTTCTTCTTTGACAAGCCACATCCGAACATACCCAACAGAGCAATCGGTTTTGTTGTCAAACCCGAATCGGACGTCCTCGGACGGATCCGGGAAGGTCAGGTGAATGAAATCCAGAGCTGCTGCTTGGGAAGGTCAGGTGGTCTTTGGTGAGGAAAGTCCTATGATTTTTGGGAGGGTCCACAGATTCTTAAAGGATTCTTGGTGGTGTGATGGTTTGTAAATTGCAGCAGTGAAAGACACATCATAAAATCATTGTTTGTTTGTCGCAAAAAAAGGAACATGCAACTGTTAGTGATGGTTGAGGCGATGGTTTTGTCCCGCCTTTTCTTGTGAATCCAGTTTGCCACCCTGGTGCCATGTCTTTTGGCTCAGTAGCATGTTCAGTGAGCCAGGCCGGTGGGTGTTTTCGACACTACAGCTGTTGACCCACCATGTCATGGCCGGCCGCGGGGCCCGCCGCGGCACTCTTGCTCCCATCTGTCACGCTGCTCGTCTTCACGACTTCGATGGCCACTGAGATGGATGCCACGTTGCAAAAGAAGAAGAGCTCCATGGGGACTCTCTTAGATGGTCTCACCACTTATGAGGAGAAGCCGAATCCCCGGCTCTCCTGTTCCCCGGGCATCGTCAATGCACGACAGCTCATCGAATCCAAGTTGGAGGAGATCGATGTGAAGCCCATGGGAGACTGGGAGACAAAATTGTCTTGGAACATGTTTACTGTTAACCTTCCCTAAGAATCCGGACCCTCAAACAGATAGGGTTTTGAGGGCTTAGACCCCGGCTATGGAGGGTCCGTGCCATGGAGAGCCCAAGAGTTCTTAGGGTTTGATGATTTCTCACCCGCCATCGTTTCGGGGTCGGGCCCGACACGTAAACGGTCTACCGGGGAAGCAATTTCTTTCTATTTTTTTTCAGAACACAGCTGGTTCCCAAAGCTAGGTTTGGAGGCCATCGCTATTAGGTTGGAGGCCATTGCTATTATAGAGTTGAAACATGTTGAAACCAACATCGCTAAGGAGATGATGGATTTCGATATACCGTGCCGGGCACTATCGACTCAGAGGAGTGTCCGGATGGGATCACCAATTTGATTGGAGTGATTGAAGGTTCGGATCCCTTCCTGAAGGATGAGTACATCATGCTGAGTGCCTGGGTGGACGTTGCCTGTGCATATCACCAAAAAGCAATACCTATAATATCCTATATCTCCTGTTATACTAAACCGATCTAAACCGGAAGAGACCTACCAGGGTCTCCTGAAAACCACTGGCTTGTAGAGGAAGGTCAGGCGTTTTCAGGTCAGGTTCGGGTCTCGGACCCCGGGTGTCAAAGCCGCGAAGGTGGGACTTCACAACCCCCGCGGGCGAACGCCCGAGCAAACATGTTGCTTGCAGTAAAAAACCCACCAGCCAGGGCTATACAGTAGGGTGGAGCTTATGACACAGCCGAACTGGGTGGTTCTAGCATGTTCTAGCATGTTCTTGCAGTATTTCTTTATTGTTGGACCTTTTTTGCTTTTTCCAAGCTTCCTTTGCCCATGAGGTGCTCACATCGATGGTCCTGAGAATGAAGGGCCCTCTAGTGCCCAGGGCCTGCTGGACACCGACAACACCTACGACGACGGTAGTGGCACCGCTGCGCTCTTATCGATGGCCGAGTACTTCGTGAAAGCACCGCCCAGGCGAAGCTTGATCTTGTTCTTCTCCGACGGCCACCTGGCGAAGAAGCTTCATCAAAAGGACGGGGACCCTCAAGGAATCTCAATTGTGTTTTTCTTTGTAACACGATGTTTGGTCATTCAAGGAGTACTTAGCTTGTGTAAGTCCGAAGAAGAGATCGTGTCCGAAAAGAAGAACAACATCTATGATGTCATGACATGTCATGACACAAAAGTGGTGCCACCCAACTACTGCCCTGCCTGTCGACCCGTTTGCCACGGATCGAAGCGGGACATCGAGGCGAAGAGGGGATCCACAACGTGGCAGTCTCCGAGGGTTGGAAGCAGGCCTTTTGCGTGTCGCCCGCGTACTGGGGCCCTCCGGGATGCCACAACTATCCCATTGGCATGACGGCATGGGTGAAGGATAGCAAGAAGAGCTTCAATGAGAAGTCCTTGATGCTTGGCATACAGTGGAAAAACACGAACAAACGTTGGCCTCATTTCCTTTTAGCCAGCTTCTTTGGTGAGACTTAAGCACGATGTATTGCACCCAGTTCAACTCGCAATGCCTCGAACAAAAGAACAAAGGCCGGACCTCGCAAGACTTGGCCCAAAGAAAACCCTGCATTCCGTTGGGGTGAACATACGCCTATACAAGTCCGTGCCTGGCGTTGTTCATCTGGTTTGACTGACATCATGCATGTTTCGTTCTGGTTTCGCATTTCCCCGGACCCAGTCTTTCGGCCGTTGTCGACAGACCTCTTGGGTAGACCTGTCCGTACACGACGTGTGACGACATCGTGTGACGACGTGGTCGACCGTGGTCGACCATCGACTCGACCGTGAAACCGAAACGAACCCCTGGACCCTTCTGCTGGGGTTGAGAGGTACGGCACGGCAGGGCGATTTGGTGCAGACGGACCCCCCCAAGGGCTGGTCGACATGTTTGGACCGTTTTTCGGTCGACAGAACGGTCAACGGTGGCCACTCGGCGACTTGCCCGTTGGACCTCTCATTCGTCGATTCGACTGTTCATCTTCGGTCGTCGGTTTGGCCGACGTCGGGTTCATCTGAAACCGCCCCGTGGCGCCGAAGAAGTCCCCGTGATGTCTCACCGAACCGGTTCCGAACCGCGAACCCAAAACGCCGCTGGCGGAGAAGGAGGGTAGGAATGGGTACGCGGTGGACGGGTGCTCCTGTCACGCACGCGGTGGGAGGGCGAATGAAACGGACGGCGGAGCGATCGGACGCTACCTTCGGGGCTCCTGACCTTATTACGGAGCAAGAACGCTGCTGGGAACAAAGGGCATTCGGATACGAACGGAGCAAGCAGCTACTAAGTCCCAAACCATTCCAAAACCCTCCCGTCTCCGCCTTACTTCGTCGAACGCCTGCGACGACTCGGTGCTCGCTCGCTACCGATGGAAAAGCACAGGAGGCTGGTGATCGCAATGGATCCGCTGGGGGCTCCGGGCATCAAACACCACGACTTCGTGGCGGTGCTGGGCACGGAGACCACGCCAGGCCTGCAGAAGCTCGTGGAAGGAGCCTTCGCAGGTGCGAGTGGAACGTGAGGAGTGGACCTTGCCGCGATCTTGTTCTTTTGGTTCTTTTGTGTGTGTACATACGGAAAGAGATCACACATGACATGTTTTTTGAAAGCCGGAATGTGTTCTTGAAGAATCTTCGCCCCAAGCACTGATCATCACTGATCTATATATCCCAGATCTTCCAACTATGCAAAATGCCTGCCGAACTTGGTTTGTTTTGCCCTTTCTTAGTGTTTTAAGGCATCAATTGTACGGATCTATCGAAACATTCTGCATCATGGTTGTTTTCTTGCGACGACTTTTCCTTCCCATCGTTCGCAGCCATAACCCCACGGGCCGCCGGGCCGTGCGGTTCGCCAGGCGCTGCGACGAAGCCCTTGTACGTGAATCGCATGTATGTGGGCACCTCTTATAGCGATGGAGATGCCTTCACGAAGGATTTCACACCACTTTGCTTGCAAGAGGACGGCATGGTGTGTGTTGTTTTCTTCCCGCCCGGTGTTTTGTGTTTTGCTAATTGTTTGTTGGTCTGTTTTGGTTTGACGTTGTTTTTGTTGCTCATGTGTTGTTTTAAAAATATTTTTTCACGACATGTTTGGAACATTCCAGTCAGTTTCTTTTTGGGTCGGTTGAACGTATAAGTACTTCGTAACACCACTTAATTTTGGTGCTTTTCAGACTAGGGCGACTAGGGATACCTAGACCCTCGTTGGGCAATAAGTCCTACCCAGCTTCATTTAATTGAGACTCAACATGAAGCCGATTTTCACAAAGAACGCCTAAGCTGCAGCCTTGGAGGGTCAAGAACGCCGAGGCACGATCGTTCTTATACTTAGGAGGCAAAGCCAAAATGAAAAGCTTCTGGGACAACAAACGTTTGTCAATTGACGCTGGTCCCCGGTTCATTGTTGTGCACTTGCCCTGACACAGTGCCAAAAGCAAATGGTTCATGCTGGAACATCCAAAGTCTTTGAACTTCATGTTATTCACTGCCCCAAAATGGCTACTACTGTATAGCCACTGATTGTAGTGAGGAGTGCGGGGGCCAGAACGCCTGAGTACGAAGAACGTTTGAGTGACGGATGGATTCTTATTTGTTTCATTTAGTTGACCATTGCCACCTGAAGGACAAGAAGGACCAAGCACAGACCAAGGCCCCTTTACCCATAAGTATAGGCAGAAGTTTCTGCCCAAAAGGAACTTCTCTAGGTATGCGTGATATGTCGTTTGGGGTGGCCGGTGTCCCATCTATTCCAGACAATCCATGGGTCTGATGGAAGAAGAAGAACAAGAAGAAGATGACATCTGAAGAAGACACCACTTATGAAAGACAACTGAAGTCCCATGGCTTGTTTTCGGAATCAGGAAGTCCAAGGTCCACAAAGGAAAGGCAGGCATCCCATCTATACTCCCTGAGGGCGGAGCCTCGTCTGTACACGCGGAATTTCCCTCGAATGTACACGCGGAGAATTGATCTCGTTTGTGCACGCGAAACTCGGATGTGCACGCGGCTTCCTCGGCTGTACACGCGGCTTACACGGCTGAAAAAATGAATGAATGAATGAATGAATGAACCCAACATCATCAATCAAACGCAGAGCGTCTGTGTGACGTGAACCTGTGGAAGCAATGAGCAAAAAGAGATCATCATGTAGATGAATGTCCAGAGGGACGTTATTAACACATCATCAATCAAACAAAGCAATGAGCAAAAAGAGGTCATCATGACTCAATTTGTGTGTGCGCAAATGAGGCGAATCATGTGTGCGCATTTGAGTTTGGGGTAACATGGGCTGTTTAATGAGGAATGTAATCGATGTGTGCGCAGATGAGGCGAATCATGTGTGCGCAATTGAGTTAAATATATAAGAAGTCTGTGTGCGGATGTGAGGGGAATTATGTGTGCGCAAATGAGGCGCCATCCCTCCCTGAAACCCTCATGGTGAAAGTGGAGTGAGTGAGTCCACCACCTGTTTGGTCTTTGGCTTTGTTCCTTGCTCATTCAATTTCTGGGCCTGATCCACCTACTTCCATGCCGGACCTACAAAAAGCATCAATTTCTTGGGGTGTCTAAGTTTCGCTCCTTGAAATTGAGGGTATCCATTAACTTCCTCTTACTAGTAGCGTCCTTGTTCCTAGTAACAGTAGTACGGCCAGGAGCCCCTAGTAGCGTCCTTGCTCCTAGTAGCGATGCCAGGAGCCCCTAGTAGCTTCTTGTTTCAGATTTCTCGTCCCAAGTCCCCGCGGTTGGCCCCAGACCTGCTAGCGATTCGCTGGCGAGTCTGGTGCTGGAAGTCTTCCAGCCAGAAACAGATATCCCGGCTGCTCCAGAAAACACGGCCTAATCGTTGGGGATGAAGACCTGGTGTTTTTGTGAGGACTTCACACATCAAGCCAGTTTGCGTGCGCAAAGGGTCAAGATTTGGGCACGTTTGAGTTATAGCACACGACGACCAGAGGCACTGTTCTCGGGTGCTTCGTTTTGGTGCGTGGGTTCCGGAAGACTCTTCACTGCGGAAGGTATCAGTTTCCTCCAAACATATATGTTTGCATGAACTTCTCTTTAACAGCCCTATAGCCCATCCCATATATGTACCACTACAGGGTCCTATATGTTCTCTCAACTTCTCTTTGACTCATGATATCAATCTGTTTGCAGGAAGTGAAGGTTCGCTCTGATTTCATCAGGTCACTGAAACGTTCCAACATCATTAGCTGTATTAATCGGCTGGTAGCTTAATGAGAAAAGCTTCTTGAATGTGGCAAAAAAAGAAAAGCGACCTCTGCAGGAGCCTCCGTGTGCACCTCTGTGTTGCTTCTATGGCGTTCCCACCGTTTGGATGGCACAAGCCGGCTTCGGCAAGTACCATGGAGGTGGAGATGGTTATCAGCTTCTACCAGTCATGGAGTCAGGAGAGGAGCCCTTTTTGTTGTGAACTCGAGCCTGTGCCTTTTTTGCTTTGTTGGTGAAATCCAGCTACAGTTAGGAAGAGCATTCAACACTCATGCCTATGAATTTGAGAGGTATATAAATGGTGAAATACATTCTAATTTAGAATCATTTAGATAACTACAATAATTCACTACAGCTCCTGACACTTCAGGCGTGTAGGTGGAACATGAATGTTGAGCGTTTTTTTCATTTGAAACAGAACGTTGCGTTCGTCCTCCTGCTTTTCGCCGTCATCCGATCGTTGACAGTTTGGTGAGCCGTCGCTTCTGCGTTCAGGCGGCATTGGAGTGACCATTCCCAAAGAGTTGGCCACCTTTGCCTTGGACATGCGACGCCTGGCTGGGGAAGAATGCGGCATGGGGTTCGATATGGTTCGATATTTTTGGGTTCCACATGGTTGGACCATGTGATTGTCATGTGAGTTGTGTTTCTTTAAACAAACAGATGAGCGGAGATCATACTAAGTCATGCATGTACAACGTATGAGATGATTCACCTGAACTGGGATGCAGCAGCTCTTTTTTTTTCTCTCTCTCTCTCTCTCAACAGCACCACTCGCGCCCGAAGACGCTTGATGACGCGCCAAAAAGGCAAGAACTTCGATGACGACGCGCTGCTGAAGGTCACCGAGTCGCTGAAGTCCGTGGTGACCAGCTTGGCCGACAACGACGCCTTGTCGCGCGGCACGGGTGGGTATGGCGATTTGGGCAATGTGTTTTGGTGGCTGAAGAGGGTCAGTTGGGTGTGAATCATGTCTTTAGTTGAGGGTTGGGAAGGTATAGGAGGTCTCAATTGCTGACCTGTCGGAGGGTCGTGGTATATGCCGTTCCATGGAGGACAGGGTGCTATCTACTTCAGGAAGTCGGGGTGTCACCTCCACGGCCGGACTCGACATGGGACTCGTCCAACCATTCTGACATGGAACCGCTGGGGTTTGTGTGTGTGTGTGTCATATAACGACATAACATGATATAACCCACGGAACATCATGACTTATTTTGCCATTCCCAGGGTGTCCCACACCATCCGTTGATGGAATATGATGGAATACTTGCATACAGTATCTACAGTATATTATATATCTACCTGGGAGGCCGACCAAAAATGCCAACGGTTCTTGAGATTTGTGATTGCGAGATTTTGTGGATGGTTTTGTTGCTTTTCTGGTATGTGTGGTTGTTCGTTCTCTTTCATTGGATGGTAGGCTACTTCGGCTGTTTGATTCGTAAAAATCCGATTGGATGGTTCACAGCTGAGGTCTAGCTTAGTCTACAACCCGAAGGTCTACTCTGACATCTATGCTGCCAACCACGCATGTGGCAGTTTGCGTATGCCGGTGTGTGGCTTTTCTTTGCAAGATGCCGTGAACAACAAGAATGCCTACGATTTTTTGAAGTATGCATTGTCCAACACGCCAGCCATTGATACCCAAGTGGCTAGCACCATGAAGGCCTTTTGCGGAACCATGTCCGATTCAATTCAGAAGATCCTTGAGGTGTACAAAGACGTCAACGAGGATCAGTATTCCATGATCGTTCCAAAGGGATTCAACTCCACCTTGCCCGCAGTGCTGGCTGTCTCGACCATGGCTTTAGACTTCTATGCCGATGAGCCTTACAGACAGCCCTTTTATCAATGAGATCTATATATGGGGCCCCATATGTCTCACCAGATCTCAGTGTGCGAAGCCACAGTGTGAAAACAGCGACCTGGAGAAAGAGAGAGAGAGAGAGAGAGACACCCCCTGGAATTCCAACAAACATTGTATTTTAATAGGAGCAAGAAGCTACTATAGGGGCTCCTGGCCTTACTACTAGGAGCAAGAAGCTATTAATTTGTCTTTATACCGAATGGGTTATCACATTCCAGGACCTGAGCCGTTCGTGACCCGAGATCCGCCTAACGCGGATGTCATGACTTGAGACTCAACTCGGTCACGAACTAAAAGTGGCTGAAAAAATACCATCCCTGGATCCTCCAGTTCGTACCTTAGAAAATGGGACATGAGCCCAATAACAAAACATGTATATATATAGTAACAAGAAGCTACTAGTAACAAGTGCATCGCTATAGTAGTAACAAGTGCCTTACTAGTAGTAACAAGAAGCTATTAGAATTAAATGTATATACTTACAGTACTTGTCGTACTTGTCTTTGTCCGAGCTACCACCGGTCCTTGACGTCCAAGCAAAAACCGCATCCAGGGTCCGGCGGATCCACGAGGGTTGAGGTTTCTGCCGATTGAGCATAACGTACGTATACCCTGCGATTGAGTGTTTCTCACGTGAGAACAAATCGATCATTAGTCAATCTGGTGGTGAAGGTATACAGATTCAAATTCATGGTTTGCGAATCCAGTCCAGGCATATACCTGCCTATACATCAACTGCAGGTCAACCACCCTAGGTCGCTGTGTTTTTCGATCCCAGACGGCGCGGTGTATCGAAAGCACCTCGTTGCGGACCACCGTGGCGGAAAGCCCGTACTGTGACCACTCGTCGCGGAATCTGCGTCTGGAGGAGGCCTAATTACCATTTGAGGTGGGTTTGGTAACACCTTCCAAGACCGGAAAACTGCTTGAATCTGGTTGTCTAAAATCACACCAAGAACAGCGTTCGGTCAACAAAACCCCTGAAAACAGCTGGTGGCTTGCCCAGGAAGCCTGAAATCCTTCGTGCGAACGCGAGCTGGGCGTAAGCCTCGCCCGAACACGAGGCTTCGGATGCCACTGGAAGACGCGGTCGGCAGGTGGGGTCGGACGACGGGTGCGGCTGGGAAGTCCATCCTCCCTATAGGCCTATCGAACCATTGTTGTAGCCATTCGGTCCTTCAATACCATAGGGTTTGGTTCGGGTCCAGGAGCGTCTGGGTACTAAGGGTTTTACACTCACCGAACCAGGGTCAACCGTTTAATGGTCGAACGGAAGTCGGCATGGGAACACGTCGGTGGATGAGTCAGTCTGGGCATGATAGTTTCTGAAAATGATGCTGAACCGCATCAAATGCGGTGACGTGGCTTGCGTTCGTGCGAAGCAGGCTTGTTTTGTTTTCATGTATTGACCTAGGATGGGCAGTGGATGGGCATAGCATGGCTTCCGACAAGCACAGCGAGGTACAGTGGCCAAGAGCTTGGAGCTTGGTACGACTGGAAAGAGCTTGGCCAGCGTTCCAACATGCCAAGTGTATAATGGTCAGATCACACCGAAGACACGAGACACGACGTCCCATGGGACGACTTACTTACGACACGACGTCCCATGGGACGACGACATATATGTAGGGGTGGTTGACCTGGGGCCAATGTAGGCATACATTCCCCATGGAGTGTTGAGTCATGTGGGTAACCGCCTTTGCAGATCATCCAGCACTGGCAGTACCCAGACGCTCCAAACAGCCCTTGGTCTCTCAAAACAATAGGGATTTGAGGGTCCAGACCCCTCCATATGAGGGTCCGACCCCTGCATATGAGGGGTCAGGAGCGTCTGGGTAAGAGAAAATGAGAGCACAGAGTACACGACGTCTAAACCTATCTCAAAAAGCGAAGAATAAATGTCATACGCCAGTGTGTTGCTGATTTGAACCAGCTGTGCAAAGAAGCAAGTAGACATATACCCCGTGTTCTCAGAAAACCTACCAGCATACGTACCCAGCATTTCTTGATCCCAGACCATTGATGTGACTGGAATAGTTACGTAGGTATAAATGTAGGTAACTATTCCAGTCCCATCAGTCGTGTCTGGGGATTGCGGCCATTTGAGAACCGAGCAACCCGGCTGTCGCCGACTTTATGGCGTGGACCGAAGCGCACACGTGCTCAGGGGCAGCACGGGCATAGGTTTGGGGTGTCCCATCACTATTTTAGAGAAAGGCCTACAACCATCATCCACAGTTTACAGGGAATTTGGCTATGCCCAAGGGCCGTCAGTTGGCTGCACCGCATGGACATGAGCCATGGCAGGAGCTATTCCCGAAGAAAGATGGCAAGTCGAATAGAACATGGATTGGATGTGGGCTTTTATGTTGAAAGATGAATTGAGTTGCCAATTCGTTTGCCTCATGGCAGAGGTATGGAGAGTTATGATATATGGCCTGATATGGCTGTGAGTCAAAACCCAGAGCCGTTTTACCGTAGGTTGACCCCAGTGTCACTCACCGTGTGCGATCGACGGTCTTCAAGTAGCCCCGAACGTCGCGTCCGATCGCTCCGTTCGTAGCGATGCCAGGAGCCCCGTTCGTAGCTTCTTGTTCCGGTCTCAAAAGAAAGAGCCAAACACTGAATCCCTGCGACGAAAACGATCTCCCTGCATGGTAGTTTGTGCAATGGTGGTGTGAGAAGATTTCTCCCAAGTGCACTAGACCAGGTTGCAAAACACATACCTGATGAAGGACTCGACTGGAGTGACTAGAGTAAAAGAAGGTCTTCAGACCATTCTTCTGAGAGTCTGTCCGACTCCCAGGGTACATCTGAAATGATCTTGGACTCAGAAATAACTCTGCCTGTGTTCCACTCATGGTGGGATTTGTTTTCCCCGGCGGAAGTACCGTTCGGATCCATTCACTAAGAGGCTGCGAACTGCTGAATCCAGGGACATGATGCCAGACCCTTCTCCAGATTAGAGAACACTTGAAGTATCTTGAAGTCCTCCATAAATGATGCGAATCCAATGACGTAATGGAACAACAGTTGCCGATCGTAGGAATTGGGAAATTGACCATGATCATGCCCAGAATGGAATCCAATTTTTTTTGTACTGGTGTTAGGTGTGATGTTCATATCTTCTCGTTGGTGTTCCGTTTTCTTTGTGTCTCTCAGGTCATCTCAAGTCTTTTCACTGCCACATTCTAGCGCCCTTGCTGCCACCACCTGCCACTTCAACAAGTCATTTCACGACCTCGGTCGGGCCCGTGCCACCGCAGCATGGGTGCCGAGGTGGGTGAAGGTGGAGACTTGTTGAAGTGGCAGGTGGTGGCAGGTATAGAAGATTCTGAAACAGGGATGTCATTTTGCACCCACTGTGTGCTATACAGTGCAAGCGGGAGCACAGGAGCACGGTTGAGAGTGCAGGTTTTGACATGACTTAAAAGCCTTACAAGTGGAACTCACAAGTGCATTGCTATGAAAACCTCTCTCGGCCAAAGCAGGATGAGCCTTCCTTTGTCCAACTGGTCGCCGAAGCAGGAGCTGATGCTTGGACGTAGGAGGAGGGGATGGTTCTGGGCGAAATCGAGGGATGAGACCTGAGGTTGGAGGCCATCACCAGTAGGGTGAAGGCCATGGCGACGTTTTGGTGAGGGCGATCCTTTTTCCGTGCACGTCGTCAGTGGGCGAAGGGCGAAGAGTCATGTCGGTCTTTCGGTCCATGTTTGGTCCACCCAGGGTGCCTTTGAATCATGTGGGTTGCAGGGTTTCAACTCACACGGTGTGACATCTATACATAATTAGAGGACCTCAAATCCTGTCCCTATCTGGTTCTTCCTTGTCCGTTTCGCGATCGCTCGTAACTCTGGGGAACCCCCTGATTGTGAGTTTGCTTCCATTCACAAATATCACCTGGATTAGTTGATGCTGCGTGCTCTCCCGTTTTGCCGCTGGCTGTGATCCTGCATGGTACCTCAGCCTCAAGATGCAGAAAAAAAATAGAGGACCTCAAATCATGACTCGAAATCGATAGATCATCAGCACCATTGAGCGAATTGAGATCCCCAGCACCATCCATGGGACATCATGGCACTGGAGATAGCTTTACCATGCTTCGGACACCCCATGTCCAGCCGAACCATCACGCTTCGGCTGAGGAACAAGATGTACCAGGCTAGCTGGCCGGGCGGTTTCCGATCTGCGGTGCATGTGCTGGCTGGTTTGGAAGAAGGCTTTGAAGATGACTTGGCTTCCATCTATGTCCCTTCCATGTGCCAAGAGTTGTATATGGACCCCCAAATAGATAGAAGTTAGAAGGATCCCCACCTATAGGAAATGTATTGAAAGCCGTTTCTATCCACCTCCTGCCCTGAGGCGCAGGTGCTTTGGGACGAGTACATGGCCAACACGGCTCCGCGTCGGGAAGCGGGCGCTCCGCTCGGTTGGGTCAACACCGTGCCCACCGAACCTGAGCGGACAGGAGCCCTAGGCCCTGGCGGTATTTTCCTGGACCTCAACCAAGTGGTGTATTGTCCTGGACCTTGACTGTCTGGAGATCCCGCACAACGTAGTGGGGGGCGAAATCAGCCAGGTGACCCCACACGGGTACGGAGCTGGTTGTATGATTGGATTTTAAGTTGTACAACATGCACTGACAAGTCAAGTCACTGTCTCAGCTCTCTTAATACTTATTCAGCTGATGTTGCATCGCCTTCTGAGTGGATCGTCCCTTGCTTGCTTGCCGTTCAGCGATTGCCGCGGCAATCGCGTGGACATGTCGCCTCTTCTTTCGCTGCCCGAGGCCGCGAAGTATTTGACCGATGTGGGTGGCCGCTTGGTCGTACTGGCGGGCACCAACCACGTGTGGCGCGACGCCATCCCCGAGCGCTTTGAGCGGATGACGGCGAGTCGGGCAAGCGCAGGCGAGGGGTGTCAAATGAGGAGATGTACTGAAAGTTATGTGAGGCAGAAGCTTCTTAAAGCTGGGGGGTGGGGGTCCAGAATGCTTCATCCATGATATACATTTGAATGTTATACCTTTTTTTAGGGATGGGTTGAACCAAGTGAACTGAAACCACCACCTTCCAAAGGATATCCGATAGTACAGTGTTTTGCGTAGTCCAGACACTCGGAACAGATGCTCCTGGAAGCTGTTTTGTCATCTTTGACGTGTTTCTATTCCTTTTTTTGGGGGGCACATCTTGGAAGATGCCACTGATGGATCCTGTGTTTTCTTGCGATGCAACACATGGAGACATGGTTCTATTCGCCGGTACCGGTACCAGTCGGGTCCAGTCATAGCGAAGCCTGAGGTTCGGTAGGACGACGGGCGCCATCACCCCTTCACCTGCAGGTGATCCACCTCGGAAAGCTGTCTCTGTGGTCACTTGGCCCAAGGAAGCGAGGTTCAGCTCTCACCCACGAGCTTCCAGGAAGTCGGGCCAGGGGTGTGCCGAACGGAGGAAGGAAGGATAGGGGTGCCGCGACGTCACATCCACTCACTGAAAACCATGTCCGACCTGGAACTGCTGGTTGTTTGTTTTCCCGAATGCGAAGCGAAAGGGTTCCGGTTCCCGAGAAGCAGTCTGGGCGTGGACCTGTGGAGACCTCGTGACACCAGGTGTGCATTCGGGTTCGTGGGTTCCTATCACCCTAGGGATCCAGTCGTACCTCCTCAAAAGGTACTTGGACCCTCCAAACCCACCCCAAACACCTTCTCAGGGGTACTTGGATCCTTAGGGTCAGCTTTCTTTTAAGGCTTGTGAACGTTTCAAGAACAGTTGAGGCAGCATGCCTTCGTCCAATCGGGCATTTCCAACGCCATCCAGTGCCCGCCTCCCGCTCAGATCGTCCAATCGGATGGTCTCCAATACGAAGGCGAACGGATTGATGATGTTTCGAGCTTTGAGTTCTCAATACAGTACGTCCCTTTGTTCCTATTAGTAGCTTCTTGCCCCGTGCGTAGGATCCGATCGCTCCGTTCGGTTCGCGATGCCCGACATGCTCCGTTCGTAGCGTCCTTGTTCCTATAACTACTACTGGTATAAGCATCACGACATGCCAAGTTGTTCACTCAACATCACGGGTGCCTCCTGTCCTCCCGAACGGCATCGGCTGGATCTCGCCTCGGCCCGACCGGTACACCGAGCGAGCGAACACGACGCGCCGGGACCGAGGTGTCAGATCCTCCTTAGACAGTGTCCTGAGACCCTTTTTCGGCGTCCAAAACGCGAAATCCACCCAATCACACGAATTCTCGCCCGATCACAAAAATTCACGCCCGAATCACGCCGATTCTCGCCCGAATTGAAATGTCGGACATTGCTTTAAAACTGCAGATTTGCAGGTTGGGTGATTTACAAGTAATTTGCAACATTTGCCTGAATAACGATTTCTGCCCGCAGGCAGTTTTTGAGGACAAACCCTGGTTCAGGCAGATTTTCTTGAACAGGCAGAAATTTGAGCCTCAATGAGGGTCCAGGTATATATAGCTTCTTGCCCCGTGCGTAGGGTCCGATCGCTCCGTTCGGTTCGCCATGCCCGACATGCTCCGTTCGGTTCGCGTCCTTGTTCCTATAACTACTACTGGTATAAGCATCACGACATGCCAAGTTGTTCACTCAACATCTACGGGTGCCTCCTGTCCTGTTTGAACGGCATCGGCATCGGCTCTCGCCTCGGCCCGACCGGTACACCGAACGAGCGAACACGACGCTGCTGGGTGAGGTGCCATGGCGTGGGGAGCAACTGCCACCTTTAGGCGGAGAGAGCAACTGGGGCACGTCGCGTCCGTACTTTGCTGCGAAGTTGAAGTACTTTGCTTTCCCTTTAAGAAGTCGAAGTTGAAGTTGAAGATGTCATGAAGCTCTGGGAAGTCGAATCCGGGGTGTCCTGTGCTGGTCGTTTGGAGATCCCGGTTGATCCACGGGCCGAGTGGGCGAAACCAGCCAGGTGACGATTCGATCGGATGGATCCACCGCCATGACCGGCGCCGTTTCACTCGGTCATTCGGCGCCGGTCATAGGAGTGCGAATCGAACCCCGAAACGACCTGGAGAAAACGAAAACTCCTCCAGTCCCAATCATAATATGTTTCAAGCATCTCAAGCTGGCGCCATATTTGGATCATATCAGACATGATCAGACCAAGTCCATGGTGGTTTCTGCTTGGGCCTGGACACCTCCGGGATGGTTTGAACATGTTTGAACTTGTCTTGTTGCAGAGGTGCTTGCGATTTCCTGGTGCCCATGGAGGGCCCTGGTGGTGGGGAGGAACTGGCCCAGGACTCGAGAGAAGACCGGTGCTCCGACCGAAAGCGGAAGAGAAAAGAACGACTCCCAGACCATCCGGACTGGAATGTTGATTCTTATTGATTCTTCAGTGAAGACCATTCAAAGAATGACCTTGGTTTTGGCATGTGTAAAAAGTGTCTTCTTTAGGATTCAGACCATCAAGCCACCGGTTGTTCAAATCCTAAGGTTCATAACACCTGGACTTTCCTCGAGGTGTCCTGGCTGGAGATTCATTCCTAGCCTGGGGGATCTCTAGCCAGGGCAACCCGAGGAAAAGGATGGTCCTGGTACTTGTTGGGCTGGTTTTGTGATGTTCAGACGTCAATGGCGCTGGTTAGTTCGAATTCCAGTGCCATGGCACCCGACCATTTGGGGACTTCGCGAGCTGCCGCTTCACGCCCTCCACCCGCAGCAGGACTTGTTGCGTCAGCGTGAGCGACTCCGAGGGCAGTCGCGGGTCTTCCCGGCCGGATACCTTTGAGCACGATCGACCAAAAAGGTGTTGAAGATGCCTTAACTTGAGCACACCCCGGATACCTTCGGAGCGAAGATCTGAAACAGCTCGAAAGATGTGGAACAGGTCTTTCTTTTGGTGTCCTAGTTTGGGGGCCAGGTCCTTGGAAGGTTACTGTCGGATGTTTCTCGGATTTGGATGGCGCCATCCCAGAAGGGAACCAGACAAACACCAGAGAGGTCGAGGATTAACAGACCCGATTCTGGCGCTTCCAGACCTGCCTCCCGATCGACGATCTGTTTCGCGGACGGACCACGCAGTGTTCGCGCAGCCATGTGCAGACGATGTCCCAGTGGATCCTATAAACTTGTTCGTCTTTCCCAAAACATCCAGGCAAACCAGTATAGCTGCATAGCTGGTAACCAGTTCCAA
This sequence comes from Durusdinium trenchii, assembly GCA_963970005.1. Lineage (NCBI taxonomy): Eukaryota > Dinophyceae > Suessiales > Symbiodiniaceae > Durusdinium > Durusdinium trenchii. The sequence continues at coordinate 282,808 of CAXAMN010027084.1, read as the reverse complement.
AGACTAACACCAATTCGACCGGTTCCCGAATCCCTGGTTCCTTATGTTTGGGAACCAGGTCCTTCCAACTGTTTCTTTCTTTGGACCCTTCGAATCACCTCAAAGAGGCAGATACCTCAAACAGAAGGTCCTGGCAGCGACCTCGTGCTTTGCATTCATCCAGCCACTCCCTCTTTCGATTCGATCCGGGGCCACCGAGTCGGCGCGCACTGGGCGGTCCCACTTCGGCTCCAGCCGGCCGTGCGCACCATCTTCGCCTCGCCTTCGAACGACGGGAAGTGCGGCGCCTCGACGCGTCGGCGTTCCGGTGCGTCGCGATCTGAGAGGCTGCGGGTTCGAATGGAGCAAGCCAAGGGGCGAAAGGGATGTGTTCAATGTTGTTCGATTCATGTTCAATCGGTTTTCTTTCGGAAGAGATTTGCTGGGCAGGACCCCGTGTATGAATGAAAACCAAATTAGTATAGATCTGCGAACTGGTCACTGAGTAGACATCGATTGCCGCAGCACATGTGGCCCAAAAAGGCTTTTTGGGTCGAGTTCTCGAGGTGATGTGCATTCAGATCTGCTGTGAACCCCAAATACACACGTTATGTCACGTTACGTCCGGAAGCTCACTTCGCTGATTCCATTGACAGAGGTTCCCGTTTCACGGGCCTTGCGTGCCTCACCGTGCCATCGCTTCCTTTGCCTGCAGTTCGTTGTGAGCGGGAAGCGGTGACGTCTGGAAACCATTGGACCACCGAAACGCCATGCTGCACATGGAGGCGACGAGCACACGAGGATTTCCACCGACTCCCTTCGGGTTTGGGAGACCGGTTCCGGAAGTCGGTGTAGCGCGTAGCAGAAGCTCGCATATGACACGGCCGGAATGGTTCGACTTGTCTTTAACCAGTCCGGCGACATGGGACATGGGTACAAAAACATCATGACTTACCCAGACACTCCATGTATGCCATATATGCCTACATTGGGGTGGTTTTAGGGGTCAATGTATGTAAATATGCCATACATGGAGTGTCTGGGTTATAAGGATCCCCACTGAAATTCGCACCCCAAAAAAACACACGAAAACGGTGTTGAGAATGAATTGGAACGGCATGAGTGCAGATGAGTGCAGGTCAGTGGGTCTCTTGATTCGGGGCTAGCAGTCATCCGCGCTGCTGAACACCACTCCACACCACTGAAACACCACCAAAAAGGGCGTCGGGGGCGACTGTCACGACGCTACGCTTATCGGAGGCTCCGCCGGAGGCTCGTGGCAAACTGGAGTCCTTCGATTGCAAGGAGAGTTCCGGGGACCATTGGATCGGACTCGACGGGCGACGGGGGCGGGCGCTTTTTTGTGCTGCCAGGACCTTCCACACTGGGAAGGTCCTGGTGCACTTATATGAGGGTGTTAGGAGACTTGGATAACAACAGAGAACTGGAGAAACATTGTTAGTGTTGGGGTCTTCAATTCAGGTCCACGGAGTTTCATTGCATAAGCTTCACACGGCCGCCGCGAAGCTCCATTTTCTTCGACCTCGGTCGTGCTTTCCGGTCTTGACCTCGGCTTTGACCGTCTCCGTCTCTCCTCGGTGCGAGCATCAAGTGCCAGGAGGATGTGTACAAGGAGTTGGACACGGGAGCCACGGCGATCATGTTGAGGCGAACACGACGCAACTCTCGACGTTTTTACGTCACAGCTGGTGGTCGACGTGGTTCTAAATTCGGTGGTCACAGGTGGTCACCTTCCCTCTTGGTCCATGCTATACCCGAATTGGCCTATACTATTGAATTCATGGTGGGCCAGGAATCCTATAAAGGGATAGGGAAAGACCCCTGTTGCCCTGCAGAAAAGAAAAAAGAAAACACTATTCCCTCATTCCGAATGCCTGCCTGCCTCCCCACGACTCGGAGCCTCGGCTCGTATGTTCAGCCCCTCGGAGACTCGGACCGCCCGACGTCCAGGCGGCTACCAGCCAAGTTCACGGCGGAATCGCTGATTCAGGTGCTGGATGAGATCACACCAGGCGTGCCGCCCGTTAGAGCGGCGTGCCGCCCTGTCACAAACAGCGCAGTCAGGGGGTTGTGGGGGTTCTGCGTGGGTTCGGTGCGGCACCGTGGGCTCAGCATGGTTTGGCACCTCGAACTCAGAGCTCCATGCGGAAAAACCTACGCATCGCCAAACGTGAGGAACGGTTTTGCTGTTCCGCCGTGTTCTGCCGTGGGAACACGCGTGCATTGGCTGTTCCGAATCTGGTTTCCAAGGGTTTCTCACCAATCCGGCTTGGAGGGGCCACGCCAGGAACAGAGCGACGGAGCGATCGCCGGGTGGTGTGTCTGGGGTGGGACGGAATCCAGGCCGCTACAACTTTGTCTACGTGCCCCACGACAAGCGCAAGCTCCGAAACTTGGCGCTCGCCTTCGTGAACTTCAGCGAGCCTTCTGCAGCACAGCAGCTTGGACACCAACACAGCTCCAAAGACGTCGGTATCCGACTTCTTCCCAAACCTCGCAAGACTTGGGACTTGTAGGGTGAACTCTAGCCCTATACAGAAGTCCGTGTTTTTACACGGGCCTCATGGTTTTTCACCACTCGGCTCGGTTTAACCCCATGTTTCCTTCTGTTTTGCATGTCACCGGACCCAGTTTTTCACCGGTACGTGCCGGTCGTATTCGTCGCCAGGCAGGCCTATGACTTTTTCAAGAACGTGAAACACCCGGTGATGGGCCCCAGCGTGCGAGTCTGTCAGGCCGGGGAGAGGCAGAGGAGATAAAGACGTGAAGCAAAGGAGGGAGGGAAAGGCTTGGAGACGGGAAGTTCAAAAGAACACCTGAACGAATGGCAAGGGCCTCCAACCTAGAAGCGATGGCCTCCAATCGCGATGGCCAACCTACTTGCCTACTTCAGGAATTCACCCAAAAACACATCAAGGGGTTGGAGTTGCTGTTCCGAGTAGTCACATTGGTAGTCACTGAGTGTTTTGGTGCTGTGGTGAAATGTGGTGTTTTTTTTCCCTTGTCTCATGTATTGATCAGATTAGTTCTTTGGGATTCAGACTATTAGGCCAGGAAGCCTATCAGAAAAGCCAATCAAGTGGGAAACCATCCCCTTTCTTCCAATTCTTGTTCAACGACTTGCAGCTGCTTGTTCGCTTCGATTCACACCGTGTTCTGCCTCCTCCACCCGCGAGGCAGATATCCAAGGCCTTGGCAGCAATCTGGCCTATTTCATGGCAAGGTCGGCAGACCGGTCGGCAGATCTGACAGGGTCGGTGACGGTCGGTGTGACGGTCGGTGATGTCTCAGAGGTGGGGTATAGACCCCCCTAACCACCCCACCCTTTTTGGGCCCAGCGAAGCGAGTGAACCGAGTGAACCGGCACAGAGTCCGGACGGGAAAAGGATAAGAAGAACAGTCCGCATTGTCATCGTGGACTGTACCTGACCAAGATTGGAAGCTTTGTAGCCAAAGACTCATTGGACCCTCAGTTCGCCAGAGTTTTAACCCTCACAGCCAGGGTTTTGGACCGAGCCCACATGTAGCAGTTTGAGGGTCCATGAGCCTCTGGGTAGCAGCTATAGATCGATAGTGAAATCACCGGGCAAGAACAAACATATACTTTCAATGGTCCCAGGCAGAGGCCAGCATACGCCAGCTTGTTCCTGGAAAAAGACTCGTTGCGGCTGCACCTTAGCCTTTGACCATGAAAAGGACCTGGTTTTGTAGTCTGAAAATCCTTATTATACAAATAGTCAAATACAATTCAAATACCTGGATCATCCATAGTGGGTGTCCAATAGAAATAGACCGTGGTCTCCATTGGGCAGTGCTAGGTATGTATTTTGGAATTAGGAAAGGCATGCGGACCCAGACGCGTCGTATCGTGCCTCGCCATGAATTCTCCAGGTTTGGACTACAAGAGATGGGCAATCCGCACGCACCAATGGTCTTCGAAAACGGAGTTCGTCAAACCAACATGGTGGAGGTGCGAGGAAAGAAAACGTCGTTCTCTTTCAGCACGTGAAGTCTTCGCATGAAGTGAACATGAAAAGATCACCTCGAGTTGTGAGCGCTTCAAAGCTGTGCAGATCGCTTCAAGTCCTTGGGAATCCAGTGTCGTTGACGTGGCGGTGCAGGCCGTGAAACGCCACGTGACGGTGGACTTGCTCGTGCAAGTGCGGCGCCGAATTCGGGGAAGGGGGCGGTCCGCTGGAGGATGGTTTCGCTGGAGGACTGGGGGGGGGTCCGATAGTTTCAAAGTACATCGCTACTAACAAGTGCATCACTAGTAGCAAGGGCATCGCTAGTAGCAGCTTCTTGCTAGTAATGCACTTGTTACTAGTTTCAACCTGACGTCTCTCCCATGGGTTTTGAGGTCACTAGATGGGGCTCCAATGTTCGGTCACGAAGTGAAAAAGCGAATCACCGGTCGCTCGGGGTGGTTTTCAGTCCCCGTCTACGTGAATGGATGTGACAGGGGCACCCTGACTACCTCCGATCGCACCCCTTTGGAACTGCTGGTAGGTCGACATAGATCGTGCGAGGAACAGCGACCACCACATCTAATTTGGACATCGATATGTCCAAAGAGTTGAAAATTTTTGAGATGAGATCTCAACTGTGGCTTGATGGCACATGAGAGATGGAGCTGTATGGCAGTCCCATTCGTCGTGTCCGGGTAATGCCACAGACCCTGATCCAGTCGTATACCGAACCTGTACGACGTACGACCCGAAGCATGGCACCGGCTTGTCTCAATCACAGTGTCTCCTTCCGGGACCGTCGTACCCTGAGGTTCGGTACGACTGGTACGGATCCCTAGGTGGGTCATTCCCTAGGGATCCAGTCGTACCTTCTCAGAAGGTACGACTGGACGCTCCAAGCCTACATAAGAGTGTCTTCAATCACCTTCTGAGAAGGTACTTGGATCCCTAGGGATTCACCATCCCTCTTGAAAACGATGTCCTATACGGGGGAATACGGACACCGACATGGTTCATGATGGGGTCCGTGAGGCCCACAACCGGATGGAAATGCAAGCCATGAAGATCGCTGTGCCTTGGAACGATCGGATACGAGCAGCGCACGGGCGAGCGCACGGACGAGCGAGGCGCAGGAGCGACGGCCCAACAAGCGCGGCGTGGTGCGTAGCGTCCGATCGCTCCGTTCGGTTCGCGATGCCCGAAATGCCCTTTGTTACGTTCGGTTCGCGTCCTCTTGCTCCTAGTAAGGCCAAGAGCCCCTGGTCAGTGGCCCTGGTCAGTGCCCTGGTCTTCTTTAGATCAACCAGTAAAGCCAACGGAACGAGAGCGACATGCAAGAGCGACCCGTCCATTCCCACCGTCTGACCCGTCTGACCCGTCGGAAACCTCAAAGTCAATCCATCCACTTCCTCCTCGCCGCAATATTCACGAGTCAAAACTAAACTCTTTCTTGGTTTGACGGTTTGACATGGTTTGACATGGTTTGACAACTTGACAACATCTGAGCAGTTTGTCAACTCAGACAACGACAGACGGGTGACTTAAAATTTGACAATTCCGCAGTGTTCAGAGCCTCCCATCGCGATGGGAGGGTCAAGATCTGCAGCTCCACAGCTTTGAAAGGTGATCGAGGTATTCGAAAGTTTGGAGTCAAAAAAACGCACGATTCGTCATGCAGTGAACATTCGTCTCTCTTAGCGCAGTAATCCCACAAAACGCTTCGATCCCCCTGGTTTTCAGTGCACACCTCGAGTGTCACATCAGCGGATGGCGCTCGTTCTCGCCCCACGTCCGGCGGATCTCGCGCGTGTTGAGCCGAGTTCGGTTGGCCGTTGACATGAGGGCCGTGGCTGTGCTGTGCCGTTGTGGCCGTGCCCTAGGCTCCTCAAGCCGCTCCAGAGCCGGTGACACAGTGGAGACTGAGCTGAAGTTGGCAGAGATGGCTTTGAAGCACAGAAAAATTATGAAAAAAAGTATCAGAAACGCCAAAAACAATCATGAATTCATCATCATTAATGATCAATTGTAGTCCATGTTTGGGAGTGTGTGATACACATGTGCAGATGAGTCAATCGTGCGCCTCGACTCTTTGCTGCGACTAAGTGGACCAATGCAAACCACTCGGAGGAACTTATCTTCACGTTTGTCATCTGTCTTTACCCCTCAAACCACCCCTCCTCTTGATAGATGCAGAGGCATCAATTTTGCACAGTTGGAAGAGCTATAAGGTATGTTGAATGCAAGATCTCTTCAGGTGATGTAGCCGCTCGTGGACGTTTTCATTCGTGGATTGCCTAAGATTCGTGGCCCACGCTGCATAGGTCGCCGGTCGACCTTCCAATTTTCATCGCGGGGTCCGACCCCAGGTGGTCCAGTCTCCTGGTCCTTTTCAGGTATCCTGTTGTATGGTTTTTCCAGGTAAAGTGAGGTGAGTTCCGGAGAAAACGACGCCTCGTTGGACCGCGCAGGGCATCCCAGTCGCCAGCCTCCAGGACTGGATTTTGGTGCGCGGGGGAAGAGGGGAGACCTTGTGGAGACATAGCGTTTTGGAGACATGGACAGAGATCTTTTCGTACATCCACTCAATCAAATATTTTTGTTCATATTTCCAGGGAGCTCCGGCACCCTAACAGAAGAACCCTTGAAAAAAGAGGCCGACGCACCAGTCGGCTAGATAGAGACCCGATCGGAATCCAGTCGTACCGAACCTCAGGTTCGGTACGACTGGACCCTCCAGAGACATGTCTCAGTGTCGAACACATCACCGTATGGTGCCGGTGGATCAATTTTGCTGGTACCTAGCGCTTCCAAGAGGTGCCCAATGGAGACCTGTAAGTAGTGTGGAGATGTCCATTGGTGACCCCCTGGAAGCAGCTGGCTATAGGTCGTGTTCTTTTTTGCTTCTGGGGGTTTGTGGGGTGTTCGATGAAAACGACGAGGTGAACAAAGAGAACTCGACATGCCGGGACGACTGCGCGGTCCTGCACCAGTTCGTTGTCAGAGACAGTTCAGTTCTTTCCGCTGGAGTAAATCCCAATCCATGAGACAGGAACCAGCACCACCCAAAGAGTGGTTTATAGACTCCCCTGAAGATGTATTTCCCATCTAATAACCACCCCTTGGGTGGTGCTGGAATATATAGTTTATATGATCATTAGACCCTGAAAGAGTCTCAAACGTGCCCCAAATAGGGCCGATGATTGCCATTCCATACCCCCGACTAAACACACAGGTCCCCACCGTCGCGACGTGAAAACGTCTACAAGAACGCCTCCAGCCATGGGAGACCAGTGTGGCTCGGTGTTGGTATACGGCTACCTATGCCACCTATGCTGCTGAGCTGTTACATGTGACTCCGCAAAAAGCCATCGCTCCTGCCGGCGTTCGCCATGCGGGTTCAACGTCGGTTTTTCACCTGCGTCAGGAGGAGCAGTCCTCCAACAACACCAGTTCCAGCAAGCAGGGCTTCGTATGTCGGGGCGCCGAGGTCGACGACGACAAGAGGTTGATTTGGACGGTTTGAGGGGGGCGTCCTTGGTTGGGGGAATCTACAGAGCCCCGAGAATTCAATTAAGGAATCCGAAGAGCAGTCTCCAACCTACTTGCGATGGCCTCCAACCTAAGTATAGTGTGTTTAATAAATGTTTGAATGGACATAGTGAGCAAAAAGATGAAACACCTCCTGGACCCTACTTCAAGTTGCCTTGAATGGGACATGACACGACCCTATTGAGACAAAGGAACAGGCAACAACCGGTAAATACTAGACTGTATACGGGCTGTCCTCATGTTCAGAGCTACGCGTCCGGGTCGACGTCGGAGTGCCACCGATGCCGATCGACTCGGACGTGCGACTCGGCACGTCCCGGACGTGAGGACAGTCTCAGACTGGACACTGGACATCACTGGACCCATGGGATTGGATGATTGGCCGACATCCAGAGTCAAGTCGACTATATAAAGAATGGTCTTGACGAGTTCGGTGACCCGAATCGTCAAGGAATATCCTGGTCCAACTGTAGCCGGTAAGGACATCTGGTCCAACTGGACTTCTAGGGACAAACGAACCCCTTTCAGCACCCGAATTTCTGGGTTTTCCTATGCCAGTCCCATCAGTCGTGTGGCATGAGTCGAGACTTGATCCTGGTGCTAGAGCACCTTGTGGAAATAACCTCGTGGGTCTCAAACTTCCTGGTCACACGTCTTTCAAAAGCAGCAGCCAGCTGTTCATGTTCGTGACTCGGTGACCCAAAGGCCCATCCGGTAGTTCGGTTACGGAAGGAGCAGACCGGACCCGGGCGCGCCGGAGACGTGTGAACAGATGGGAGAGAAGGATGAACTTCCATCATAACATCAGGGACCCCGATGAATCATGGACCCGAAGAGCGAGTTTTGTTTCCGAAGTTTCTAGTTTAGCAAGAAGCGATCAGGTGGAGGCCATCGCTAGTAGGTTGGAGGCCATTACTATACTAGGAACAAGAAACTACTACCCAGACGCTCATTGGACCCTCACAACTAGGGTTTTGGACCGAACCAACATGTAGCAGTTGGTTCGGGTCCAGGGTGGCGTCTGAGTGGGTCCACAATCACATACAACAACAAGGTAAAGGGGTGTCCTGCCTGGAGGTCCCTTAGTAGTGTAGGGGCTTCCATTGGTGACCCCTTTGAAGGTGCTGGTATACCATGTTTGGAGCAGTCGTCGATGCTACCGGGGAATGCCCACTCTCGCCTTCATCACTCTCTCTCACCTCATCTCACCTCCTCGCCATGCTGCCCACTCATGTGAGGCATTGCCCTGCCCACCCGATATTCCGATGCCAAGCTTCTCACAGCCTTGCCAAGGCACGGGGACGGAAGCGGGCGGCCGTTTCAGCCGAAGCCGGGACTCGTTTGCGATGTTGCTCATCAAAAAATGGATGTTAAAGGCCAGGCCAGGAAACTCCTACAAAGGGGTCACCTCATTTAAAACTCCTATAGACGTCACATCGGGCAGGGATCTCGGACACGCCTTCTGAAGAGGTCATTTCTTCCACCTTCAAAGTGATTGAGATCCCAGGGATTTTCGATATACCACGGATTCGACCCCTAAAAGAGGTCAACCCCAAAATCTCGGATTCGACCGTTCCAAGAGGTCAACCCCCAAATGTCGCTCGTCAACGGTCACGCGCCGCGCATGTTCGCTCGACCGGTCGAGCATCGGATCGCGTCTGGACACCCGTCGGTCTCGTGAGGAGCCATGGCGCCGTACAGTTTTCAAGGCCGGCGCCATGTTTCGGGGGGAGACCGCGCGGTGCGCGCCGCCCTGCCGGGCGAAGCGGTTTCAATCGGTCGGACCGTGGCGAGCGCGTCGAGGTGATCGAGGTGAAGGAGAGTCTTCTGCGCATGGAGGGAGAGCGATCCTTTCTTTTTGGAAGCGATCCGGGGCTGATCCACGGTGGTAGCTGTGACCAGTGTTTTTGGGGGAGGTGGGGTGTTTCGCGTGTGAAAGAGCTTAGGGATTACACTCCCGAAAACTTGGAAAACCACCTGTTTGTAGTGGAAAATGGTCTTCCAAGGGGCCATTCTCCACTTCCATGTTAGTTCCAGGGAGTGTAATTTATATTCAATTAATCCGATGCATTGGGGACGCACATTTAGAGGGGGGCAGGATGGCTCGAAGAAGAGGTTGGCTTGACCAAAGAGGATGTGTGCGTGGCATGTGCGCAGCAATGGACAAAATGAATGTGAAACCACACCTCTTTTTCTGAGCAATTTGAACCCAGGTCAATTTGTCAAGAGGTTGTGGGGGTTCATGAAACTGTCACGAGACGCTTTGTTGATCAAATATCTAAATGCAGCATCATTCATTCTCATCGTAGTTTTTGCGATAGCCTCGAGATACGTTGTGTTCCGAGCAGGGGTTGCGTATACGCACGTCTTCCGCACTCGATCACTCAAAGCGTATACGCACCAAGAAGTCGCCGTGGTCGCAAACCCGATGAACATCGCGTTCTGTTCGGAAGCCCGGTGTAAGATCAGAAAACGGCTCCCCATTGGGAAATTGCTCACCCACCTCAAACAAAACAGAGGGGCGCCCGGAAAGTGCAGTATACAAATGAGGAAAAGAATGCATGCCCTATAACGCCTTTCAACCACCAATATGTTAAAGGTTTTTGCCACACCATTGTTTTGCTAAGGATTTTATACACTACAAAACCAGGTCGTTCCCATTCTTTTGATGTTTGAAGGCGGCCGGGCATGTACAGCACTTGTTTTGCGACATTCATCGCCACATCCGCCGACACACTGGACGATGGTGGATTCATCCTTCGGGGTCGTCGATGGGGTCGATTGGGCACCTGACGTCGTTTTCACACCGTGGCAGGTAGCTCCGGACACCTGGCATCTCAGCTTCCATTGGATGTTTGGGCTGCAATGCAGCTTTCAGATGCTTAAGAAGTCGTTCAATGATCAGTGATCGCATAATTTGGCATGTCATTTTTGCATCGAGATCGGATCTGTGCAGTTCATGCTGACAAGGTTTTTTGTCTTTTCCACACAGAAGTCCCCTGATAGGGGTTACCTTGACCTAGGCTACCGGCCTAGGAGAAGACGTTCTCGCTTGACTAGTCGACCTCGACCGGGGAACGACCGAAACCGTGGGATCGAACATCGAAACCCTTCCCGGTCGACCACGGAGACGGTCGACAGATGATGTGGAGACGAAGTGGACATCGGACCCACCCAAACGCGACCCGAGCTCGGCCCCCCTCAGCAACTGCTCGGTCCACTGCTACATGTTGGCTCGGTCCATTTCACCCTGGCTGGTTTCGGGTCCAAACCCGGACCGCGAACGGGTTGGGTCCTGCCACTGAGCGTCTGGGCACTGTGTTCGGCTTCCCGGTTTTCGGCTTCCATGGTCATCCCATACCCCTTAACTTATCCCAGTATGGAATCAGGGGGGTCCACCCCCCTATAAAACGGATTCATATATACAAAAAAAGGGGTTCACCCTTGAAATCATAGAGACGACAAGGTTTCATATAGTTTTTACATGGGGGTCCACCCCCAAAATTATAGACAAGATGTTTTCCAAAAATCAACGAACATCACAACATGACCTGTGATTTTATAGAAAAATATTGTTGTCAGGAACTTGTCACACAAATCAGATTGCCTCTATACCTCAGAGCTTATGATTATATACAGACTTGGCGTTGACCTAAATGGTCGTCTATACGTTTGGGGTCATGAATTTATAGAGAATTGAGCGTTATTATATAGGCTGCTGAGGGGGCTTGGACGCTTGATTGTATAGATGTGATCTGCAACTCGCCGGCCCACGCTGCAAGTGATGGATCATTTTGTTTGTTCTCTTATTTCCCTTATAGACAGTCAAGAATCATCCATAATACAGCATAATATATTCTAATATAATTAGAATAACACCGGTTAAAGCATGTGTTTACATGTACCAACAGTCTACCATAGTTTACAAATATATACAGGTAAACATCACAGTGCTTCAAGATAGATCGGCGGGCGGAGTGTCAACGGCGCTTTGAAAGGGGTCGCAGCCATGAGTGATGCTCCAAAAAATTGCCCCAAAATATGTGTGCCCTGGCAGCCAGAAGATGTTCACCTGCTTCAGAGGGCACAATATTTTGATCAATTTTAGTGATGTGAGCTGTCTGGCAAATCACGTCGGACCCAGGGGGCCCGAAATTGTATAGAAAATATGCAACCGCCTCAATGGGATGCAGATCGTCAAGTGTGGCGTTTCCTGGCTTTGATTCATTGATGGTTGTAGTATGTGTGGCTGTCTCATGTTGTCTCAATGCCTTTCTGGTCAGCAAATGTTTGTGATTGTTTTCCATTATTCTGCCACCAAGTTTGCCGCTGCAGCATGCGATCCAACAACAGACCGTCGTGGCACTACTACTTCTACGATGACCAGAAGCTTGGACATGAAGTAGTGCTTCGTCAAACCCTGCTTTCTTTATCTTTCTTTGGCCTTCGTTCATAATCATTCTGCAATAGATGCGCCAAGGGAAAAGATCTGGGTTCACACCCTGGAAATTAGCCGAGCGAAGCCAAAGTTGACAAAGGCAAGGATTTGTTTATTGAATTCTATTGACATCTATTGATATATATATATATATCTATTGTATTCTATTGTATTGACATGTATTGACCATTTTTACATAGTTTTCTTTGCCTGGAGGCAGCGAAGGAATCGACGAAGAACAAGAATGGCGACACGGAAATGACTGCTCCTAAGGCAGAGAAGCCTGCCCGGGCCGCAGCCAGCAGTTTGATAGTGTTTGCAGATTTTGAGGACGCATTTTTGCTCGCATTTTTTGTGTGAAGATGTTGCAGATATATGGGAAAGAATTCAGTCATTGTATGGTCATGTATGGTCCTCCAGAATTCTGCCTCTAGCTCGGTCTTCGCGCACGTCTCTCTTCCTTTGGACGCCATGTTTCTTGCAATGCGGTTGTGGTGTGTGGCCACGTTCTTCCCTGTTGTCCTGGCTGCGCCTGATGTTTTGGCCCGGCTGGAAGAAGACACAACTAGCACCATGAAGGAGGAATTGTTCCTTGGTTTGTCTGAGGTGGAGGGAGCAAATGGGAACAGATGGAAACAGCTTTTTAAGTTATATATATATATCAGCTCCGATGAGGCCTCTATAAATGCACAAGTCCTGAGGCCAAGGGGTATTCTATAATAGATTCACGCAGAATCTAGTCGCAAAGCCTCCTTCGTGGTTCTGTCAAAAGGCTCTATAAAATGGTGAGTGCATACCTTCCCGCGAGCTATGATTATCATATTGCACTTGTAGTTTTCTATTGCAGGAGCAACATTTGTTTTGATATTGCTATATCTTGCTCTATGAATTCTTAAGCATAGACCCTACGAAGGGCCTGGAACAGTGTAAGCCTGGGTAAAGAGATGTAAAGAGTCTGAGGTGGTTCAAAGCGGAGGCGCATATTGGCTATTTGACACGGCTGGCCGAGCAAATGGCAGGTGAGAGCTCCGTGGAAGCAAACAGTTCATCTAATATTGATTTGCATTTTTTATTCACAGCCGTTAGTAAGTTTATGTGAACCGCATTTGCTCGCGCTGAGTCACTCCTGGGGTTCACTGCCTGGATTTGTTTGGGGCGTCAGAGTCAGTCAGGCCGGGTTTCATTCCAAGAGCTTTCTCATGTTTGCTCAGTTAGCTCATACAGGAGGTGCTGGCAGAAGGCTAGCTTTCAAGCGATATCGCTGGATGTGAAATTGATGGCCAGTCATGACGTCACAATCTTGGATGGTTGCGTAGAACTCCTCAGGATGGCACTGTCGCTACTTACTTGAACTATGTTGAACTGCTGACAACAGAGACTGTTAATGTTCCTATGTGTTCCTGAAGTTGGAGGTAGAAAGAGGACAGTTGCGTTTCGCTTTGAGGCTGCTTCCAGACGGAATAATTGTGGCTGGGCCGCCGTGCAGCCTGCAGGTGGCTGCTTCACAATCTGTCCATCGGAGGTCAGTCTCCAAGCCAATGGGTGACACTGGCAATTTTCGCACGCGTATCTCAAACCGGATATGGGTGAACTTCGTGCCTTTGTGGCAAAGCTATTACATGCCTTTACATGCTATTACGTCCGTTGTCTTGTATCAAGTTAGCGCTTGGATTCTTGATGGTGCCACCTTAGGGAATTTGCCTTTTGGTGATTTGGAGGTCTTCGTCGTGGGTCATTGAATGACATTTCAATTTGCTTGATGTTTTGCTGCTGGTTTGTTAATTTGTTCGATTGTGCACCACAGGACTAGACGGGACCTGAAAATCATAGTGGAGCAACCTTCTTCCTCTTGGGCCTTCAAAATGCCTATTATGAAAAGAGTGATCCGCGAACTCGCACTGCAGCTGGGATCCCGTACATGTGTGTGTGTGTGTGTTTGTTATGCATGTTCATGCTGTGTTCGTCCATGTGTTTCAACACGGCAATTGCGTTTTGCCGGCGCTGAGGAGGAAAGTGACTACATGGATGGGCTGCTTCGGTCATGACATGGCCAAGTGCTCGCACCTCTTTGTCAATTTCAAGACCGCAATTCAATATATTCGACAACCCTTCAACAAGACTTGAAGCATGCAAATGAAACAGATTGAAACAGTATATATATATATATGTTCCAGGAGTGCAGATGATTTGAGACGCAAAATGACAGCTCCCATGCGACTCAAGATCAAGGAGAGTTTGGATGTTCCTCAATGTTTTTCCATTTTCTTGCAAATCTGTTTGCAGGCACGCTTTGATCGGAGACAAAAACGAAGGCAGGTGCCGAAGGCGTGTATACCAGAAATCACATGTGTGTGTGATATATTTTGGAATATTTTGGAATTCTATGTTTGATTTTACAGGATTTGAATTTGCAAGAGTACATGGAATTGGCACGGCTGTTGGTCTGCTCTTGTCAGGTCTACTATACAACGTCGCCAGATGGAAAGTGGAGCGGAGGCAAACACTTGCCAGAGTCTGCTGCGTACACAGCCTGGTTTTGCAGAGCAGTCCTGAAGGCATGGCTCCGACACATGGCTCGTCACAGTTCTTGTATGCTCTTACATGCTCTTACATTTTGCATCATTTATATTCATTTATCATCATTTCCTTTTCATCCTTTTACATGCTTCGGAAATGGGACTGCGTTAGCACGCATTAGCATTCTTTGTGCTCAGGAGATATTGCTGTGCTTCAGGTTGATTGATTTCCACGAGATGTCGAAGCATGCCAAATCCAAGCATTTGTGGTCCCAAGAAGTGGCTATCCTGTGACTCCTGTGTCAACTTGTGCTGGTACAGACATGTACAAACTGGCACAGTCACTGTTTAGATCTGATATGATCTGATTAGATATGTTTAGATGAAAGATGTTCATGATTCATGCCAACCTTCGCGGTGGCGAGTCTCACACCGTTTCGGGCTAACCTCCTGGGCCGTGGAGTGGTAACCCAAAAAGGATCCTAAACGAAGCAAACTATGGAACTTCAATGAACTTCATGAAGCTTGAATCATCTTGAATCTATGTATGCCAATCCATTTCATTCCAAATTTCTATCCCGTCGTATTGGAATTTCCATGAATTTCCCTTGAGCTTTGCCAAGATCCAGACCCAGAAGGCGGGGAAGCCTCCGAAGCAATCGGAGGTTCCACCGGCGAGTGCTGCTTCCACATCAGGACGGCGGCAAGAATATTTGACAATATTTGTGTCTATATTGTTCTTCACTCTTCCGTTCGCACAAGTCTCAAAAGATCTCAAAAGTATTCAAATGTTCCTTCCAGGAAAAGCAGATCACGCGGCCGAGCAGGAAGTTCCTGACAAGCCATCGAAAGGAGCCTAGAAACATCTACTATGTGACCCCTTATGAAAACACAAGTGTGAACCTGGGCACAACCTATATATGGCCACATGAAGCCATTTACTGTATTTCCTAGATTTATCATGTTTTATCTAGTTTTCGACTTTTGACACAGACCCGGCCAGGAGAATCAGCTGCTGCTGCCAAG
>CAXAMN010027084.1:250056-267301 GCA_963970005.1 Durusdinium trenchii | reverse complement strand
ACAAGTGTGGACCTGGCATAGCCTTTATACACCTATATATGGCTACACGGAAGCCATATGTGTCCTAGATTTTGATTATTTTACTTTTGACGCAGACCCGGCCAGGAGAACCAGCTGCTGCTGCTGTGACCACACTGGAAGCTCCAGACAAGCGAGCAGAAGGAGCCTAGAGTAAGCTAGAATATGCTTTAACTTGCTTAAAATTAGAATAAATTAGACAAATTAAATATAATTATATAATGTTATATAAATAATATTAAATATAGTTTGATTCATTTGTTTTTGGATGTGTTTGCCACTACTATGAAAACACGAGCCTGGGCCTGGTCACGGGATATGTATACCCACACTGCCAGGACCAGCTGCTGAAACCCTTGCAATCGTTCCATGTCCGCGAGAAGGAGAACCAACTGAGATTTCTATGAAATTGTGTGTGTCCAGCTTGTAGAAGCCTATGGAAGGATATTGAACGTGTGACCTGATATGTAGGCTATCTGCCCTCTTCTATGAAAGCGCGCGTATGGAGTTTATCATGTTCATTTGTTTTCTGTATAGGATCTTTATCCAGTGTATGCCTCCAGGAGAGCCAACTCACGCTGTTCGTGAAGATGAAGCCCCACAAAAGGTGAAGAAAGAATCAGGATCGGGGGAAGTTGATGGAAGTTGTATAGAACATGAACTAGCCAAACCATAGACTTCAACCAATTTGACAACCTTTTGATACCTTTTGCCAGCCTATTATTTTGCCAGTCAGTGGCCTGGCAGGTGTTGCCGACATGAAGCGCAAGGTTGATCCTGTGGCAGTGAAGCAGGAATGCAAGCAAGATCCAGCTTTGCTGGCCCCGCGCAAGCGTGTAAAAGCAGAACCTAGACAGAAGCAGGAACCTAGTGCTCAGGAGAAATCCATTGCAACTGGGTAGTGAGGGTTTGCAGGGTTTTTGAAGGCAGGGGTTTGGCTGTTTTATTTTGTTTATTACATTTTATTACTTTTTATTTACTATTTTATATCATTTTGTTATATTTTATTACTATTTTTTTGTTTACCTTTTGGGATCCTTCGGGAACATGGAGACACGTTAAGAGCTGTAGGCAAAGCATGCGGAGATTGTGGCCAAGATGGGGCAGGAACTTGACGTCACAGACTTGTGTTTGTTCTCACACATTGAAGAGGTTGATGCTTGACCGTGTTGTAATTTTTATTTTGTTTTAACATGGTTTAATCATGTTTAATCTATGTATATCTATTTTACTACATGTTCTTTTGATTCTAATGTTTTTATACAAGGGGTCATGATCATACCCCACCTCGTCCATGTGTCCGACTCGGCCTGAGGATATTCACATAGCGACGGATTTCAAAGGCAAAGGTAGCATGATTGATGTTGTGGAGCTGGAAGACTATGTGAAGCGTACTGTCGCGGGTTGCGATTTCAAATTGAACACTCCCGATGCACCAACTTGGACGTTCATCCTTTGCAATGCCTCTCACGAGCAAAATGCACCAATGAACCATTGGGTTCCTGCATTTTCAGAAGAAGAGCTCGGGGAGGAGCTGTACCAGAAGACTGTGGAAACTACAGATGCCCTAGATGAGAAGAGGCTGACAGTGTTGGAGGCAGAGTGTGCCGCCCAAAGGATACAACATCAGGTGTTGCTCAATGAGACCTCTGAAGAATCTGCGGATGATGTAGCCCACTCTGCCTCAAATCTTGCGCTAGCAGAATGGCAGCTGAACTTTGAGAAGAGGTGGCAAGAGTTCAGAGATCGTTGCAAGCAGCAACACCTTCATCCTGTCAAAGTTCCCGCCGAGGGCAACTGTCTTCTGTGGAGCTACCTCGTTTTGCAGGATGATGATGTGATGGGACAGCTGATGGAGGAAGAGAAGCGGACAGAAATGTTGAACAAAATCAAGCATATGCGCTCAGCTTTGTCTCTAGCGTGGAGAGGTGTCCGTTGTGATCCAAAGTGGCAGTCTTTGTTTGAGACCCTTTTTCTTGGATTGAAAGAGCAAGGCGCCAGTGAGGTGAAGACCGAGCCATCAACGCCACAAAAGGTTCCATTCAAGGCAGAGAAAGTGCACATAGATTTGTGTACTCCAGAAAAGAAAGCTGACCAGCCAATGTCTTTGAAGCGTGTCAATGCTTGCCGAAAAGCCGCAGGCTTCAAGACGAAGAGCAATGAATCCTTCACGCCTGTCATGCCTGATGCAAAGAAGAAATGTTTGGAAAGCTTGCAGGCTTCCAAGCAGCCGCAGGAGGATCCTCCCATGCCACCACCCCCAGACCCGCCTGGCCAGGATGACGATGCTTTGTCAGTAGATGAGCAGCCAGAGCAACTTCTGCCAGACCAGTCTGATCAACCACAGCGGCGCCGTATTGGTCGCAGGCGCCCTCGGAGTGAGCGTGACTTGCACATGAAAGGGCTCAGGATCTACCTTGCAAGAGCTGGCGTGGCGTATGGCGAGTGGATGAGCTGGCATTGGAGGCAACCGTTCATTCTTTTAAAGTTTGTGTATCAATTGTACTCAATTTTTTGCTTCTGAATTTTTTTGAGTACAACATAGTACAACCATAGTACAACTTTTTTTGAGCGAGTATGTCCTATGTGGACCATATACATCGCAAATCAACTCACAAACCACTATAAAATCACAGAAATCAGGTTTATAAAATCACAAGTATGGACAGGGTTGAGTAAAGAAACATATTAATACTAATATAAACTAATATAAACTAATATATGTCATTAAATATGCAAAGCCTATTGAATTTTTCATACACTCAAATGGTCTGCGCGTGCGATTTTATAGTGTATTATATCTATTTGTTTACATTACTTTACTCAGAAATCCCCATGAAAAGTCAGTCTATGTGTGTCTATGTCTATATAACCTTTCACTTCCACATATTTCCACCAACTTCCCATGAATACAGCAGCCCACCACAACGTCCTCAAACTTTTGTGGGTGCTTTTTTTCAATATATGTCTTTGTTTGTTTATGAACGTTTGAGGTTGCCCTATAAAAGCACCATACGCTCTATAAAAGCATAAAATCTTCTATAAAAACAAAAACAATTCTATAAAATTGCTGGGTGCTCTATGAAATGTGGTTGGTTCCTCTATGAATTTGTAAGGTTTTCTATAAATTTGTGAGATTGTTCTATGAATTTGGTGAAGCTTTATGACGTGTTTCTATGAAATTGCAAGACCAGTGTCTATAATGTTCTGGGTGCAAGGGTGGTGAGGTCGTATTGTTTGGCTATATGTCCTTTTCAAATAGTTTCCTGCTTCCATCCCGCTTCCTGTGTCTTGATTGTTTTTCTTCCTTCCAGGCTTGCTGGCACCAAGAAAGGTGGGTCCTGCGAGTCTGGCAAGTACACGGACATGTTGGAGAAATTACTCGTGGACCCCGAAAGGCCAGACATTTCCTGTCAAGCTTGCCTGGGGCTTCTGTCTGCCAAAGGGTTTGACGGACGGCAAGCTCTTTCATCCATGCTCGACGGTGGAAATGGCGACCCAGGGGAGGCAGAACCAGTCGCTGACGAGGACAAGGAGGACAAGCCTGAGGCGAAGAAGCAGAAACAGGAGGAAGCAGACGATGAAACATATCCTGCAGATGTTTTGGCTCGCATGGTCTCTCCACATTTGGAGGCCGGCTTTGTTAAACAAAGTTGTAAAATGTTACAGCTCTCCAGAAAACAAATAAATACAAATAAGATCAAATAAGATATAATAAGATCAAAGAAGTGTCCGGGCTCTTTTGGCCGTGTCAGGTGTTGCCGAAGACGGCGCAGCACAAACAGACGCTCCCAGTTCTTTGTAGACTGTGCACATCAAAAAAGCAGCCTCACGGACGGATCTTTGACATGTGCAGCTTGAAGAGGGAATCTGCGCTCTGGTTTCTGAATCAGCATTGCAATGGAGTTACCCACCTGAAGAATTTGGCAAAGCATCAAGCAGGCAGTGTCGAAGCAGATCTTGAACCGAGCCTTGAGTGTCAGGGGCTGGCACTGGACCACGAGTCTTGCGGTCCCTTGTTCCTGTTGGCAGATGATGTGAGGCAGTGGGTTGCTTGGCAAGGGCCATCATCCCTGAGACAGCACCACTACCAGTTCACCACGGATTCTTCCTCGTTGCTTCTCAGACATGATGCGTGCCAGCGCACAACATCTCATCTTGAACTTGGACGGCCAGTGTGCGGGGAGTGCGCCAAGCTGATGCACAAAGATGGGATCCGCCGCCTTGTGGTCCGCAACGCTGTGAAGAAGCATGCGGCTGAGGAACTGTACGCCAGACTATTCGAGCCCAGTGACAGGATGACTGAGCTGGCCCAGAAACGTAAGGCTTCTGCGTTGTAGCTGACCCGGAATTCATGGTATCTGTTTTATGTTTTGTTTTGAAGTGTTTTGGATCTGGTGAGTTTTTATATGACATATATGTTTATTGGCAGCGCAGGTATATCAACCACTCACGGTTGCTTGACAAGATTATGACACTCAAGACTCACCAACTGCAAAGTTGGGTGCGGTCATCGTTCTTATCGATGCCTATCACAGGTCGGAGCGAGGAGTACAGAACATTTCTGTCAGCAGTGGTTCAAACTTCCCTCAACGTGAACGTGACCACGGCGGTGTCAGCAAAGCCATACCTGATGCAGGCAGAAGGCTTATTTCAGCAATTCCTCCAATCGGGTTCTGTGTCCGACATGGACAAAGTCAACATTGCGATAGCATCAGCTTCCATCCAAGGAAAACTGCAGCAGCATCCGCTGATACAAGGACTCACTCTCAGCTGCTACAAGCAGCTTGAGCGCCAAGAGCGGGGATTGGCAATGCAAGGCCGTGACAAGGCAAATTCCATGATTGGCTCTGATCTAGGGAAATCCTTGGTCCAGCAAGCTGGGGCAACATTGGCGTTGGCTGGAGGAAACAAAGAGATGCTTAAGCTTTTTGGCCGATCTCTGGTATCGTGCAGCCCGAATGTCGCTAACTTGCATGCCAAGTCCTTGCCGAATCCAGTACTTGCGCTTGACAATCCGGAGCGTCTTCGCACCAACTTGGCCCTCATCGATCAGCGCCTGTCTGCTTCAACGCAGTCCTCGGGATGACTCTTGCATTATTTTCAGCAAAACGTCAATAGCTTTTTATTTGGATGAAGTGAGTCTTGTTCAATCTTGTTCACGTTTATATACGTTTATATACGTTTATTATTGATGTTTTTTGCAGGTTATTATTGTTCTATATATTTTCTTTCTACAGAGTGAGTGGTTCAGCATTCATCTTTCTGTTGCCCAGGCAGGCTGCTGGCAGCATTCGACTGTACATACTTGCTGCAGGTGCTGTCCCAGTTTCGCATTGAAGGTGAAGATGTGTGTTTCGTTGGAGGTCGGTGGAACCCGTCGTGCTCAAAGTTTGCAGCCATACCGCTTACAGAGTCAGAGCCGGTGAACCCCCAGGATGTCCCTATGGCATCAGACATGCTTCCGGGCTTAAAGATAGATAAATAAAGATAGAGAAGCATGCTTAAGTAGATATGCAGGATTATACAAGTTTTATCAAGTTTTGAAGATATATTTGGGCCAGGGGGCCTGACCTCGTGATTTTAGAGTCAGCTAATTTGTCGGAAAGCAATTATGATTGTGCAAAGGCAGGCTTTATATAGCTCTTGTAGGGTGGACCTTCTTGATTTCATAGAGAAATTTCATGAAAGATCTATTATTAGATATTATTAGTATTTATTAGTTTATGTGCGTTTATGTGGGGTGTTTGCTACAGTATGCGGTTTGTTTTCCATTCCTAGGCTGGAGATTATCCTTTGGGATCCTTGTGCCAAATCCAAGCTCTGTTTGAGTGCAGCCTCAATGCCGATTGCAGCTTGTGACCTGGACTCGAAGATGGTGATCCAGTGCTTGGACAGATTTATGGAAGCAGCCCATGGGTACGTGAAGGGGGTTATCTTCGACGCTGCAACCCCACACCAAATCGTCCGCCGCTTCTTCTTCGGAGTACCAACTGCAGAGGACAAAAGGATTGCGACTACCTTGGGGCTCAAATTCTTCGCCAAGCTGGCATATCACCCTTTGCCGGACAACTCGCTGCCTCGTTTGCCGATTCAACTGGTGACGTATGGAGGAGAGGCACACTTTGCCTTTCCGGGTGTTTGCCATGCCGCCAAGAACACCGGATCCCAAGTCCAATCGGTTCTGAGAACAGTCCATCTAGGTCAATTTTGGGTTGACCTTACTGGTGCCCGAGGACAGGGTCTACCACCCCCTGCATTTTCCCGTGATGACAGTCAGAGTGACGCAATCCAGGCGCTTCTATCAAATCCTTTCTTCTACGTGCCGTCTCCTCAAGGCCAGCTTGACACTATCCCGGTGCTTTGGTCAACTCGCGGAGCCCTTTTGTGGTCCGTATCCACGGCCCTGTGCACCAGCCCAGTTCTCCACCGCAAGATGACTTTGCAGGAGAGATGTGAAACGGCTGTGGCAGGGTACGTGCTGTGGGATCTTTGGCAGCTGCTGGCGGCAAAAACAGAGGCGGCCCAAGAGCTTGCCGCAGGGAGCTGCTCAATGGCCCAAGAAACCGTGACCAATTTACAGAATGTGGCTCTCAGTGTCATTGCATTCACCGTGGCCAAATCCGTCACTTGACGCATTCATTGGCAATACAATGCAATATATATCATATATCGTCTATGTAATCACAAACATAGACACTCTCGGATACAAAAATCATCAAAAATCTAGCGGGGAGGTTTGGTCCTATCATTTTATAGAGCTCTATTTCATCATATTTCATTCATTTTCCATCATTTTCCCACCCTATTGAACAAATGCAATAGCCCCCATTCAGGTCAGCGCTTGTGATTTTTTTTGTGGGTATCCTGTGACATCTTGTGACTGTTCCTAGATTCTGGCCCGAAAACCTGTCCTCCAGCTTGTTTTTGCACATCACGGGGTGCCTGCGTGTGATTTCATAGAGGGTAAAACATGATAAAATTACGCAAATTGGTTTCACAACTCGTCCCAGCTTGCTGTTTGAATCAGTTTTTGGCACATTAGGGGGTCCACGCGTGTGCTTTCATAGAGGGTAAAAATCACATAATCTGGGTTCAAAACGTGTCCAACCTTGTCTTTTTTACATCAGGGGGGTCCACACGTCTGATTTCATGGAGGGTAAAACCATGTAAAAACGGGTTGGGTTGACAAGCTTGGTTCTGAGATCTTCTGGGTGTGATTGCAGGAAGACTGGCTGCCTTTTGAGAATGGCAACGATAGGATGAGCGAGCTCCAGATTGAGCATTGGTTTGGTCGCTTGAGATCAAAGCAGGCAAATGCCTAAATGTCCGCATCCACCTTTTGGAAGAATGCATCTGCAGACATGTCTCGTTTGGGCTACAAGGTTGGGGATGTGGAGCAGAAGTCCAACAAAAAAGGAAGCGCCTTTGACTGAGAAGCAGTTTCTCTTCAGCAAGAAGACGCGAGCCGTTGGTTGGGTTATGCGAGGCCTTTTCGGGAGGGTCTTGGAGGATTCCTAAACTTAGTAGTAATATGTAGTAATTAAGCTTTATTAATCTGTTTGTTTTTGTGCAGGTTTCAAACGTGCTGCGACCGTGGGTATGATTCCGCTCTTCAGCTTGCAGCGTTTGCACAGAACTGCACGGCTGCCTCCTTGAAGTCCTACTATGAGGAATCTTGCGGTGTTGGATGGTTTCAGGACCGTCAGGCTTGCGCACCCTCGTTTGAGGATGAGGATGAGGATGAGATAGAGGAAGAAGCCCGTGCCACGCAACCTAGCATCAGTTGGTAAATGTTTGCAATTGTTCTTGATGTTTTTGATTTTCAAGGTTTGATTCTAAAAGATTCTATATAAAGGTTTTTGAAACCATTGATCAGGTCCGAGACCGTGCGTTGCCAGCATGTCCTGGGAGAGATAGCGCAATTGGTACAGTCTGAGCGAAGGGAGCAGGGTCAGGGTGACCAGCCTCAAGACGAAGACAATGTTCAGGCTTCTGAGTATGATTCAGATTTGCGGCGCTTGCCAGAAGAATCGAGAACACTGATCCGCGATGCTTGTGAGGGTGAAGAGGCCAAGATCCAGGAAGGCGCACATGCTTCACCGACCTTGCTACGCCACGCAATGTCCTTTGTCAAGATGTTGCAAAATACTTTGGATTGGACATGATATGACTGTCAATGTTCAATACATATTTAAACATTTTAAACATATCTTGGCATAGCAAACATACACACGCACACGACTCAATCCAAGTCAAACCACCATCTAATGTTGTTGACTCCCGCTTGAGGTCATGCGGTGGTTGCAGGTTCAACGCTTTGTTCCGATTATGCGTTCATCTACGTTGCGCCCCGTTTGGAGCGGATAGTACTTGGATGAAGAATCCACGCCGCTTGCTGAAAACCCGGAAGTTGAACTGGTATCAAGAGAATTGCAGGAGACTAGCAGAAACCCAACAGAAGAGCGCATCTGCACGTGATAGGGTCAGGGCAGGCAGGCTTGAGCGGTGGCGGCAACAAGGCGAGAAACTTCGGGAGTCGTTTGCTGTGCCATTGACTCAGCCAGAATGCATTGAGTCATTTGGAGTCATTTGTATTTTGCTTTTTGTACCATTTGTATCATTTTTTTAAACAATTCTTTTTTAAAAAAACATGTTCGTGACACCTGTTGGGTAGCATCTCTATGCCTAGGTCGGGCAATGTGGTGCTCTTTGTCCCATCCAGCCAGTCAACTTCAATAGAAGCTGGTATGATCTTGACTGTCTGGCGGATTGGTCAGAAGAAAAAGGTCGCAGTGGCTCCTTGCAGCGTGGACGCCTGCTATGCGTTCCGTGTGGTGCAACTTGAGCCGGTGAAGGACTGTGACTGGGAGACAAAACAAGAACATACATGAACATACCATAAAAAATCCATTAAAAAATATAGAATACAATTAACATATATTAAAGGCAATTAAATCATATTAAAGCAAATCAAAACTAAAACAAGCAAAACACATCAAACAAGAAGAACTCACCAAGACAAATTTAGACCTATAAAGGAACATAGAGTATATAAAATCTCAAGTATGGGGGTGGGCAAGTTGTCTACCCCTGTTCATGCATGCTTATGGGATCTAAGTTTTAATAGCGGGTTCCATGCCAAACTCTATAAAGTCTGTAGGGTGGAGGTGTGCAAATTGTATGTGTTATACCATTAGTTCCCTAAAAGAACAATGATGTACCTATGTAGTGGACAAATGCAGGCTATGGGTCAGTGCTTGCAATTTTATAGATGACTTTGTCATCTCATGCGAGGATCGCGCCGGTGATTGGGTTTGCAACGCCTTGAGCAGCTGTCGCGTGGTGCCGTTGGAAGCTCTGATAGCCATTCTGGATTGTCAGGATTGTTACCCAGTGCACTATTTGTTCTAGTTTTTTTGATGTTTTTGGTTTGGTACGGTTATTTAATGATCATTTTCTTTCCACGTCATCTTTTTTCTGGGGACTGATCGGACCAATCTCAAGCTCTGGGAACTAGATGGAACTAGAGTGTTCCGGAGCTCAGGCTTTGTTCCCGAGCACGAAGCTATCCATCAGTTGCCCATCAAGTTGACCAGCGCTTCGGTGACTGCGGTTCAGCAGGCCAAGGAGAATGGTGTCAGGGATTGGCGCTGCGCCTTTTTGGAGTCCACTTCCGTTCACACCCGGAAAGTGAGACGAAAGAGAGGCTTCAAGCACTTTCTGGTGAAGCGGGGTGTGAATGCAAAGGGGGGACCTCCCAAGGCGAGATCCAAAGGGCAGAGTGCAAAGCAGAAGGCGGCTGGCCGTTTACAAAGGCCAGCCCGCCACATTGAGTGCATTCCTGCCAACTTCGGCAGATCAGCGCGGGGAAGGGAGTTGATTCGGCAGGAAGTTACAGCGCTGAAGGCATTAGATCGAGGTGCCTTTCCCACGAAGCCACTCTTCGGGGAGGATGGTGTGTGCCGGCTTCGGGTTCCAGAGGCTGAGGGACTGACATGGGATGTTTTGGTCAAGAGGGCGCCAGTCTTCTTGGAGGCCGAATTCCCTTCACGTGTCAGGAACCTCTTTGGCAAGCAGGTCCACGAATACTTGGAAAAGGCAAAGCAGCAGTTGAAGGGTGCGAGGCCTACACGGTCCATGTTCCTGAAGCTTGTGCGGGAGTTGTGCAGGACTCCTGATCCCATTGAGTGATTCGTCCTTGGTAGCAGAAGACAGGAATCCTGACCATCAAGACATATCAACGTCAATGGACTCATATGGAATTCAAATGGCTAATGTTTCTGCAATGTTCTTCATGGTGTTCTTTTTTGTTCGTGTGGGTTCATATTCTGTTATATTCTCAATTTCTCCTTGTATTCGCCAGTGGTTTCTTTGGAAGTCAGGATTTCCGTGCAAAGCGCTTTTGAAGCTACTTAAATGCTTGCGCGATGGGCTGGTAGGGGATTTGACCTGGCTTAAGGAGGCAGCAGGCTGAGGGAATGTGTCTAGAGATGTCTAGAGCAAGCCCAGTGAAGAGGCATGAATACATTGACCGACACGGCGCTTGCAGCGCTCCAGACCAGGCTAGTGAATCAGTAGTGCAAATCAGACAAACATAGACAGACATCAAGAGAAGCAGACCGGAAAAAAGGAGTGAAGCCACGTTCCGTTTCCGTTTCCGACCCGTTTCCGTGGAACTTGACTCTCTATAAAATCACAGCGCACTTCTTGAAAGGATATGTGCACGGACACTCGTACGTAAACGGGGTCATTCAAACAGCCTTAAATGCACGTCCAACCTCACCAAATCATATGTTCCAGAGGACGTATGACCTCACCAAGTCATATACGTGACCACGTGCCACCTCACCAGTTTATATCTATAAAATCTCAAGCAGGACCCCTACCCCTGTATGGGAAGGGGGATGTCATCCCTCCGTTCGGCTTCGGGAGGACGAGGAGAAGGAGATTCGGAAACACCAGACCCCTCCTGGCGCCATGGAGCTGGACTACCCCACACTACCGCACTAGGCTTCCAGACAGGGCACCCCGACAGGAGGATCCTGGTACATGGGATCTTCCACCCGTGCAGAACTTCCAGCCTTTTTTTCATAACTACAATAGCACGCGACTCTACAGGTCTCCGACATGGAGGCGACTTGCAGGCGTTCTCAAGTCGCAGGTTGAAACCTGTTGGAGGGTGCTGGTATATATAAAGAGAGAGTGGCCCCGACAAATACCGTTTCCAGAGCTCGGTGGAGGTCGGAAGATCGGGGGGGAACCCTCGGGCTGTTTCCTTCGGATCCACGATCGCTGCGGATGAAGAATCCAAACGAGTCCGGGCGCCGAAGAATCCGAGTCCGGGCTCGGCGTCGGACCCGACCCGACCCGGACCCCCGAGTGACTCCGATTTTCAGGGCCCGAAACCAACCCTATCTGGTTCGGGCAAGGATTCGGGAATGAGAGCACTTCGGGCCCAGCGGATCCCGACGCCCTGATGGATCTCAGGGGATGCGGGGGAACGACTCCGTTCCCTTCAAGGACGGATGAGAGCGGGATGAGGATGGACGAGTTCGAATCGTGGAGAACCCCATTTGGACCATGTCCATGACCCGAGTTGTTGGGCATGTCCGACATGATGTCCTGTGTGTGCTGTAGTCGAACTGGACTTCTATCTTCTATAGGGACGAAGGGATGGCTTCCCTTGGAGACCTGGAGATGGAAGAGGTCAGTTTGACCTGCATGATGAAATACTGGACTGGAGTTGGTCATACAAAAAATTCTCAAGGAGGTAAAAGACCAGGTTTGGACCTGGGTCAGACTGGATGTACGTAGGGAATCGTAGGGAATGATTGTAACATGATCCATCATGGTCCGATGAGTGAATATTGCGGGTGCCAAGATCTTTGTTCTTCGAACTGTGCAAACATGTTTTGTTTTTTCATCATAAGAGAAGAGCCAAGTTTGGCAGACGTTTGTTGCGTTGGAAGATCTATCACACGTCTCTTAGATCATTCCGTGTATCATGGCAGTATTGCAGTTGTGTCGGACACATCCCCTTCGCCAGTGATCGACTCCTGCGGCAGAGCCCGGGCCTGCGTGGATGGAGACCCCCAACGACAATGCCGAACGGAACGACCGCCTTCTCTTCACTGGGAAATGGCGGGCATCCTTGTTGCAGTTTCCCATTCACCGAAACCGTTCGACCATGGAGAGTCAACAGGTTAATTGTCGTCGAAACCCCATAAGACCATGGGACTGGGACCATTCAAATCCATTGCGGCCGCCTTGGGTGGGTGGATACCTCCAACCGTTTGCTTTTGGCTTCTGCATTGATCCAGTTGTTCATCGCCCTGGGCCCCCCGGTGTCCAATGGAAATTCAATAAGCCAAATTAGATCTTCCAACAGTATACAGTGGATCTAGGATCTTCCACCTGGCGTATTATAGTTGGAAGATCCAATGGAAGATACAGTTAATACCCCTGGATCTTCCAACTGTTAACTGTGCCAAATTGCTGCCTTTCTCCCCTGTGTTTGTAAAGGAAAGGAGCCTTCCAAGGGATCATTTTGTCCACTTCCATGTTAGTGATTCAGAGTGTATCCCTAGGATTCCAACACCATTAAGTTAAAATACCAAACAACCACTAAGGATTTTACTACAAACATTTGTTTAAACACGTTTACACGCTCTGTACCTTGTGAAGCTTCTCTAGCTGGCTGGATGATCTATACGACACGAATTTGTGTTTCCTTTGTGCGGCAGCGAACGATAGGAGCAGGGTCGACAGAGCTTCTTTCTCTAAAACGCCAGGCAACCAGGCTGCAGGATCGTCATGTCTTCCTGAAGGGTGGTGTTTTTTCGGTTTGTTATTTTCTCTTGGGCCTCTTTTTGAGACGGTTGAAATAGCTCCCAAGGTGAGGCAGGCCGCCTTGGCCGGATTCAGAGTAGATGGCACAATGTTTGAGAGGTGGTTCATGACAAATGGAGCCCCATCCTCTTGGGGTGCCAAAAAGACTTTTAGATCAGACTGGATACTCCCCGCCAAGCACCGGGTTTCGAGGACACTGCGATCAAAAGACACACCAGTGACTTCTCTGGGTGGACGCCGCGAATCGTCTCACTTTAATTGCCCCTTCACTTGAATTGGGTGCCCTAGCAATTTCTATACAGAAACATGATGCCCAACACATGTTCTTCACTCGCGCACGCTCGCACGGTGCAGCTGTCCCGACTGTCGCTCAGGTTCAGCATGGTTCAGCTGTGCAGCTGTGCCATGGGCATCAAATCTGGGACTCAGCTCGTTTCACTCCGGGGAGATTGACTCATCAAGGGGTCTTTGATGTTGGGGTCTTTGATGGTCGACCTGCAATCCCCCAAAAAGACCTACCAGGGGCCTCACAAACCAGCAAAGACCTGGTTTTCCCTAACAAAACAAACTCTAACATGGCAAAAAAACACATGGTTTTTCGAGGTGACCACTTCTATTTGTCATGGCTTTGAGGGCCACTGGCAGTGGAGACATTCTTTTCCCGCACCCCAGGCACAAAGAATAGAAAAAACCTCGTGAGAAAGTCCATCTCTGGGCACAGTAAGAACTGGCCACGGCCTCGAAAGTGGTTGGTTTGGTTGAGGTACAGCCTGGACCGAAATACAGGCAAAGCGAATGATTTGCCATGATTTGCCGACTGGACTCAAGTGGGGTCCGGGTTGCGAGGACAGCCCGGTGGTGGGCACACCGTTGCCAGCCCGGCCGACCGACGCTGGAGACCAATTCTTTGGTTCTCACATCACCGTGGTTTTTTTCTTCGAACATCACCAGGGGCCCTCATCAAACCCACGCAAAAATGCATGTCTTCACACAAAAAGCATCAACACCTACTGTTTTTGCGGAAGATTCGTCGATGGTTTGTTTTGTGCCCCTGGTCCACTAGTGACCGATCTCGTTGCCGTGCCAGTGCAAGGAATGTGGAAGGTCTTGGAATTTGCTTCAAATCATGATGGAGAAAAAACACACATCTTCACACAGGCTCGAAATCCTGAGTCATAATTAAAAAAAACATTGCCATGTTCTAAGGTTCTCCTGAAAGCTTCTGGCATCTTCACTCATCTTCACTCCCTTCGGCCTTCCAATCCGAAGGCACTCCAAGTTGGGATCTGGGCGGGTCCTCCTGGACCGCAGACCCTCTCTCTCTGAAGACGGCGATGTGCTGAAGACGGAGAGCGGAGAGCGTGTGTGCACGGCACGAGACCTGAGCCGGCTTAGCGACTTTGATCGGCGGCCTCCACCGGCGCCTCCACTTACCAGCACTCTCCTGGCCAGGCTGTTAGTTGAGGGTTGTTGGACCCAGTCTCAGGTCGAACCATTGGTGACCTGTCGGAGGGCCCTGGTAGTAGGTTCTCTGTTCCTGGTGTGGAAGCCAAATGGAAGAATTGAGTTGATAGCACTCAGAGTAACTGATCAAGGAGTTCAAGACCCATTTCTTTAAGACATCATATAGGCATCTAACCAGGACCGACTCAAGGTGAAGTCTTTGTTCGTGACCTCTTCAGGGCAGTTATAGTTCTTCGAGGTTGCTTAATCTTAATTTAAAGATTTCTTGGATGAACAGTGCATACATCTAAGGACCTAATGGCTTAAAAAGAGCAGGTGAAAACGGTTGAGGTCGGATGTTCAAGGCGGTTTCAACTCGGTCACGATGAAAGGCAGGACGAGCCGTGAGGCCGCTGTTGCAACAGTCGCGGCTTCGGCATCGAATACCCAAGCGCACGACTGCTTGGAAACGAAGCGGCTAGTTGGTAATCTCAAAATCTTTATACTTCAACTGTTGCTTCCCTTATAGGTCTGTGAAAGCTCTGACGTTCCAAGTGGGATTATGGGATAGGCCAAGGAACAGTACATTTTGTGACGAGTTTGGCTCTTCCTTCCGCCTGCTTATATGGTTGGTGATACGCAAACCCATTAATCGAGGTGTTCAAATACAAAATCATGCTTTCTTTCCAGGGGAAAACCAGATCTTTGATGGTTTGTGGGGCCCCTCGCATATAGAAGACGGTGGTTGCTGGCGTTTTGAGGAGAGCCAAGATCACGGTTCACCCGGATGGGCGCTCAATCATCCAACGATACTTTCTGATGAAGGACAGGGCGTTCAGAACGTCGTTGCATTGGAAGTCATGGAGACCGTTTGTTCGATCGTGCGCGTGGTTCACATTGATTCGGGGAAGGTCTGTGTGGCCAAACCTGGCATCGGCAACGGCAGAACCATGCGCCCTGTCGGTACAAGGTACCAGGTCCTTCGACACCAGTGGTGTCGGGATGAGGGTGTCAGCTTGAAACGCACAGGTCCGGTCTGAAAGACCCGTTTGTGTCACGATGCCCTTTGTTCCGTTAGCATCTCATTGGATCAAGTCATATCAACTCCGTGTGAGGAGCGGTAGCCTTCAGTTCACTGACCTGTAGCCTTCAGCGGTATCTCCTGCCGAGACACGGGAGATGCCGTCAAGAAACACGCCTGCCGCGTTCTTTTGGCGGGGTGGAATCAGGACACCTCCCACCTGGCGGGTACAGAAAAGCGAAGAACCTGTACAGGATGTCTCAGCTGGACGCATGAGAGGCATGGAGTCCCAAATACAAGACATGGAAAAGAGCAGCCGGGAGCTGCTGTGGCCTGCTTTGATGTGGGCCAGGGCAGCTTTGACGAGAGTATATATAATACATGTTCAAAAGATACGCTTTCCACTGGGCCTTTTCAGCTTGCCATTCGGGTTGGTTCTTTTCGTTTGATTCAGATGGCCTGGCTTGATCAGAAGAAGAGAAGGAGCCATCCCTTCACAACATCCCAAGCCTTTGTTCTTCCGGAGCCCAAGCCTTTCGGTTTGTTCGACCGACACGAGGCGAACATGACCCGTCCGGGGGACCCGGAAGGCCGTTGAAAGTCCTCTCCAGGGGGTCCCAGTAGCATCCAGCATCGCACCGTTCGTAGCAGTCCTCAGTCTCAGTTTGTAAGGCCAGGAGCCCCGTTCGTGTCACGATGCCCTTGTTCCTAGTAGCTTGGACGTCTTAAGGAACAAGCCCCCTAACATGCACGTCCTGTCTGGGTGGTTTGTCTGGAGACCTGTTTAATTACGTAGGGTAGCCAGGACACGGCAGGATGATCCTAGTATACCAAATAGAGAGGTCCACCGAATCCATGGTTTGGTTGGAAAGGTGCCAGGACACCAAAAAGCCACCATGTTCTTCTTGTTACTACAGGTGAAACGATTCCCAGTGAAACGAATCCCAAGGAAGCTTCCTTCTAAAAAGTTGTTTGTTAATAGTTAATAAGAAGCTTCAAAGACATACTATAAAAAGCTTATTGTTACTGCAGGTGAAACGATTCCCAGTGAAACGAATCCCAAGGAAGCTTCCTTTTTCCATGCCCGATTCGGACGGAGCTTGAAGTCCAGAATTATGAAAAGGTCTTTCATATGGTCAGGCCAGAATCCTTGATTTAAAAAATCAAAAAGTGAAAACAATCAGTCAATTGGAAAAATCAAAGTCATAAAAACGTCGAACAAAAAGTCAAAGACAATGTCAAAAAACAAAAATATACCACAGCTCGAAAAAGTCAAAGACAAGTTAAACAAATAATCAAACAATTCAAAAAATATATAACAACCCGAAAAAGAAAAACAATCATAAATCGAATCAAAAGTCAAAAAAAGTCAACATAAAACCACTTGAAAAATGTAAGAAGCAACACGGTCAAAAAAGAAGTCAAACAAACAGTGAAAAAACAGGTCAAGAAGCAGTGGGATCTGTGCACATTGCATTTTTTGACTTTCTGAAACTTTCTGATTGACTTTTTTGACTTTGACTTTTGGGACTGACTTGTTTGACTTATTTTTCGACTTTGAAAAAAATTACACCGGCAAGGGACCCCAAATAGTGTAAAGAGGAACAGATGGAACATGGCATCACGTGGAAGGAAAGAAGGAACACACAGATGAAAGCACAAATATGAGAGGAGACGGACAAGAGCACAAATGTGAGAGTGCACAGATGAGAGCAGCAGATGCGGAAGCATGTGAAAGACCAGAAGCATTTCGCAGTTCACAATGTACCGCGCCTGCCACGAAATCTGCACATCGAGGTTCACAAAGTACTGCGCCTGCCACGAACTCGGCACATCGAGGTTCACAAAGTACTGCGCCTGCCAGGAAATCTGCACATCGAGATTCACAAAGTGCTGCGCCTGCCACGAAAT
>CAXAMN010027084.1:217461-232481 GCA_963970005.1 Durusdinium trenchii | reverse complement strand
CGCATTTCTTGCATCATGGCCCCGTCCTTGGCCAACCCAAGAGGAAAATTGCCAGTGGAGAGTTTCTTTTGTTTTATGTTTTCTTCAAGTCCTATAAGGCTTGCCATATCAAATGCACCCAACACCGAGTTTTGAGGCTTCCCCAATATGCAGCATTCCTGACTCCCTCGGGGAAATCATTTTTTCAATCCAAGCCAACCCCAATGGTTGCCAATTGAGAATTCCAAATTCCCAGCACCGGCCACACAGTGCAGGCCAGTTGCGACGCACAACCTCTTCGCCCTGAGCACGCCGCTTGGATGGGATGACAGGGACCAGCTCCAGAGTTTGCATGTTGACCATATCAAAACAATAAAACTGATAACATATATATATATATATATATATTAGCTATTCATGCAAGGTGCTGAATTGGCCCACAATTGTTTCAACGCCTGCAAATAGTTCTCCACAAAGAAGGTCCTGGATTCATGGGTGCCATCTTTTCCCACTTGGTTTGGGATGTCTTCCAAGCCCCACCGCAAGAAGAAAAGCATTTTCAACATTCTCCATTTCCCACAACTACTGACAACATCTTGTTGAACCTCTGCGTGAGGAAGGGGCAGCTATACTAGTACCTATACATGCATTGCGTGAGGGTCAGCTGGTGAAAACTGTCAGGGCCGAGTCATCTACTGTCAGGCTGATTGAGAGCTCCTGTTCCAGAGAAGAAGCACCAGTCGCGTGGATGAGGTCGCACACGTGAATCCTCGGATATTAATACGTACGACATAAACCAGTGCCGGACGATGCCTCACACACCGTGTGGAGTAGTACCAAGATGTGGTCGGGATATACTCATGCAGAGGAG
The DNA here is from genome assembly GCA_963970005.1 of Durusdinium trenchii. NCBI lineage: Eukaryota > Dinophyceae > Suessiales > Symbiodiniaceae > Durusdinium > Durusdinium trenchii. The sequence goes on along the minus strand of CAXAMN010027084.1, from coordinate 231,631 downwards.
TGGGGCAGCGGCAAACACAGTGTGGTTCATCAGGACTCTCCCAAACTTGGCAAACTACAAGCCACATCAAGATGGACAAGGGCAGGACCATATGCTTTCCGTATTTTCCCATGCGATGGAACTCCTTTAATATTGTATTATGATATCGACTGAAATCATGCAGCTGATTACAGTACCATCAGCTACCATTGGATGTGTTATGATGCTCACTTCAGGACTGCCTCCCAACTTGTCCCACTAAGTGCATCCAGTAGGCACCACTGGCGGCAAACCCAAGGCTAAAAGAGCAGTTGCTTGCAGCAAGGAGAGACCAACACTTCTTCGACGCAATGGCATTGTTCCGGGTAACCGCCGATTCACCCCACAGAAGCTGCAAGCCCAAAACTTGAGGGTTGATCAGATCAATGCACCAGTGGCAGGTGACCTGACTGGATTGGTTCGGATATGTCCCAGGTAAGCCATTGTTTCATCATCATATCTATATATATATATTATCTGAAACATATGCGTCGTAAGGCCTTTTTTAAAGGCTAGGTCTATTGAAAGCCTATATACAGATGCTGCAGTATCGGACAGCTCGACCCAAGCCCAGTCTCCAAATCCCAGTTTTGCTACCCACCAGGTGAGCAAGACCAAGGCCATTACTAATTTGCTTTCATGTGTTCTTTAAAAAGTTCAAAACTTTTATAGGACATCTGACTGCTTTCTCTGTGAGTGGCAATGCGATACGGCTTTAATGGCCCAAGAGGAAAACATGCACACACGAGCAAACATTTATTGAGATGAGGCCTCGGCCCAACCTCGGACCATCCGACATCCCTGAGCTGAGGAGGGTGGAAGGCACCTTCTTTGGCATCATCCTGTCGAACTTGAAGAGGCTTGTTCTGACCTGCGTTGGGGCAGCAAAACCATGTACACATTTATATATATTACATAGTCGGGTCACGACGTCGATGTGTATGTCAATCGAGCTCCAACAGTGTTTAAACAACAAATATATATATATATATGTGCAGCTTTTGCAAATAAAACAGCGGGACTGATCGAACCCACAAGGCAGCACGACCATGTTTCACCCTTCTCCGCAATCGGTTCAAGTTGCGGGCCGGCAACTGCAGCTAACGCCACCGCCCTGTAGAAGTACATGTTGCACATCATCACGTGTACACATCATTTGGTTCAAAATAGGGGTGCCCATATGGGCGCCCGAAATCTGTGTTTTTTTACTTCGAAGAACTGTTCGGGCGCCCCTTTTTTGAGACATTCCCATTTGAAGCTTTCGAAAGTCAAGGATTGTAAGGTTTCTCCAGGGCAAGTGGCAAACCTATAGGACCGCAGTGAGCAACCCACAAGTGCCATTAATTGAAACTTCCTGATGTGATCACATCACATGAAGTCATCCGACACTCAAAACTCATCTATCACCATCGCCACATCCGGATGTGGTCAAGCATCCAGCCTGAATAATTGAACAGGAACAACCACCGCAAGGCACCAGAAAACCAAGCGCAATCAATTTCAGTAGGGTACATGCATGTGAGAACCTCGACAATTTGAGTCGACACCTCGTTGTTGTCATGGCCACTTGGCGATAGCCTTTGCAACCAAAAACCTTGGCAGAACCAGGGGAATCCGTATCATGTTGTTCACTTACAACAGATCAAATCGTCAGCTTTGTGCTAGCCCAAGATACGCCTGTTTTGGTTTGCACCCCCAAGGGATGGTGATCCTTTCCTTTCTCTTCTTAAGTCCAAATGCCGTTGCCACCTCAGGCCACTGGTCACATTTTGCAACATGAAAGGACCTCGCATACAGAACCACTCCAATGGCAACTCCTCCTTTGTGAGCAGGAGGAAGGGTGTAGCTCCTTGGTTGGGCAGGCGGCCAGACTAAAGCCCATATACAAGGTTGGGTATAAAATCATGACTCACTTTCCAATAGAATTGCATTAGTCAGGGCTCTTTTTGCTAAAGGTGGCAGTGTCTGGCATTGAGAACCCCTCAACTTTGGCAATCGATGAGGAGCTCAGCTCTGCCAAAGCTGCCATTGCTTTTTTTAGCCCGGGCATCCTCACCTGAAGCCTCACGATCACTACCACAATGAGCCTTGACCGACGAAGCGGCGCTAGTCTCGCAGGTCTTCCTCACAGCTCGTCCTCCCTTCAAAGGAGTGGCTGGGTGAGGTGGAGCCGGTGCTTTGGGTTTCGGTCTGGAACCCTTTGATTTCACACGATCATCTCCACTCTTTGGGTCTGATTTTGGTTTCGATCGTTGGACCGATGGTTTCTGATGACAGTCACTTTTCTTTTCAATTTCCTCCTTTTGCTTGGCCTCCTTTGGAGGTCTGCCCCGCTTACGTGGTGGCTCTGAAGCCTTAGCTTCCTTATCCTCACGTCTCTTCCTTTTTCTCTCTTCCTTCTGAATCTCTTCAGCCTTGTGGTCCTTTCGGGGGGGCAAATTAGTCTCCCATATCAATAAAACGTTGAAAGTCTTGGTTTGCATCAAACCCCTGTGTCAGTTTTTTTGAGAACAGGGACACACACACACACACACCCATGGAATGAACATGTGAAATCAGTCCTCTTTCACTTGGTCACGCAAAGCCTTTTGCTTTTCAAAAAGATCAGATCCCGGTGCTGGTACACTGGTCTCCTTCTCGGGGTCCATCATGAAATCTGGAAGTTTCAATGGCTTCTTGACAAGGGGGGACCTTTTGCTGGTCAATTCAGGAACGTCTTTCTTGTCATCATCCTCATCGTCATCCAACCCAATCTGTGACGCCAAGCTTGGGCCAGTCAACTTCTTTGAAGACTGGGCTACCTGTCACCAACTGCAAGTTTGAGTTAGGATTGGGAACCATGAGCAAGCTATGCGGTACCTTCTGATGCGATCACATCACAACAAGTAGATGTGCCTCCATGGCAGAATCCAATTCATCCCGGAAATCCAATACCCGAGCAACAGAGTTCTCATTCTCTGGGCTTTGCAGGAGCTGGACTTCTTTCTCGTGTACCTTGGACCAGAGATCTGGCGGGTGCTCAGTGGCAGGTTTGAACCCGAGGGAAATACATTAGTGATCAGAAGCACTCAATTATTTTGATTGCTGGCAAGTTGCCACTTGCAGATCCGCTTTCATCTTGGGGGTGACAAAGCAATCCTGCACTCAAAAGGGCTGGGCAGCAGTGAGCATCAGGATGTAAACTGTTTGTGAGCATCAGCAATGGAAGGTCCAGCACTATAGTCTATAGTATACTATAGTACTGTACAAATGCGCACATCAAAGGGGTGAGTGCGACTTTCAAATATAATAAGTCTTGCATTTTTCCTTGCAGCAACGCTATGCAGCCACATCCCCACCCAAAGGCCCACGCAGCCTGGGGCATTTGGTCTCCATCTGCATATGCATCCTCAAGCGGCTGGTGCACTTGGTCTGGAGGGTCAACATCATCCGCCTGCCAGTGAAGTGGGGGATGGCAAAATCTAGCAACATGACAAGTGCATTGGGATACCTACACCAAATTCAGGTGTATAAAATATATATTATATAGTTTGAAACAAAAAATTGTATGTATATTGATCACCCGTTGTTGGATGGGCACTCCACTGACCTCAGGATCATTCTGGATTGCAATGAAAGACTGCAGGCCTGGCCTGGGATTCCAGTGACTGTGCGCTCTTCGACCGCTTTCTAAGAGGTTGGCCACTTTTAGCATGAAGTTTGACCACTATGCTCTTCAAGATATGAATCTTCTCATCCCTGCATCTGTGCTTAAGCCAGATCAAAACAATCAATTGCCGATTGAATCATGGAATCTCACATCCAGAAGCATGTGTATAAGTGTCAAACACAGAATCTCCTTGAATTTGGCGACTTCTGCGTGATGTGCATGATGTATGCTCCCAGACACTTCAATCGGGTTGCCTCCTGGTTGGCCCAATCCTGATAGAATGTTGGAAATTCCTGTTGAGCTAGCCACATCAAGTTCAGTGTGCACCAAAAAAGGTACCCTTCGATCACTACCAAGCGTCACGAATGAGCCCCTTGCCACCCCGACGTCCATAGACTTGGGCGTGCAGGTTGTAGGTGATCGATATCAAGATCATGCAGGCCTTCAGCTGGGAGTGGCTGGCACGAGGGTGAGATGGCTTGAGAGTTTAGAATATTTTAGAATTGATTCCATGACTGTGCTTTTGTATGTCCATCCAGTGGCAATGAGCCCCTGCCTGGTGATGAAGCAAGTCAGGAACAGGTGACGTGTTCCCCACCAAAAGAAGATAATCCCGAAGAAGTTCATAATTCTCTATTGCATCCTCTTGGGTCACAGTTTGCACCTGGCGCTCCTTCCATTTGATGATGTTGCGGGCCTAAGAAGGGCATGTCGACATAGTGTAGCCAAAGGAAACGCACTACGAGCGTACATGGTGCAGGGTGAACACATGTCCTATATAGTTCTATCATGAGTTCAGCTTCGATACATCAGAGCTCATGATGTCAGCCATGTACTTCTCAGCGAATGGTCGAACTGCATCGAAAAGTTTCTGTGCAATGTCCTTGGGTGGTGATGGGTCGGGATTCATTATACACAAAGTCCCAACCACTGCAAACTCTTATTGCACACAATGTTGAGGGCAGCCAAAGGGCAGAAACCCTCACTTTGAGAGGGTGGGTAATGACCTTCTCCCCATTCTTCCACTGAATCCGCATCATACGGTTTCCAGCCTGCCTGGCCTCCTCAATCAAGTCACCATCCTCCACACCCGCCATGGCTGAGGCACTGGGCAGCCACCACCAGCGAGCAAAAATTCTTTGGAAGGGGCGCACGCAGGGTGATGGATCCAACTTCCAAATCCAAATTATGGCCATGGGAGGGGTTTGATATATTTAGGATAATTGGATTACAATATCACAAATTTCCAAACCCAATAACTTATAAGTATACTAGTACTTATACCAAATCAATTGAGATTTGTAAAAAAGCTTCTAGCTATAGTGATCAATCTCATCCGCTTGAACTCGCGACAGATTGTTTGGGGGAGGGCGCACCTCTCAGCGCAGCAGATCTCAGAAGCCCCATGGCAGCGAGATGCTGACAATACCTGTGGGTATATAAACATATGGTTTTTGACATTCTCTTCTGGCATCCTGTCAGGCCGCAAACTTTCTGACAGATATATGTAACTTCAAGCGGCTCTGTACCGGAATATTGCACTATGTTTCAGATCCCTGTCTCAGGGATCAATGTCCATGTATTGAGATCTGTGTGGATTGCACACAGTATGATCATGGATCTTACCAATTCACCACCCAATTGGACCCAACTCTTCTCCAGAATGGCCTTGAGCCCCGGGGCCATTCTGACAGGGAAATGTCCCCAAGACCAGTCTCACAACGGTCGTGGCAAAAACCATCCTCAGCATAGGATCGGAGGATCAGGGAAAGGAGGTACTGAGCGATTAAAAGGTGGTAGCCGATGGTCGAAGTAAGAACACGTCTGATAAATTCTGAGAATAACCTTTCTTTCCCACGCCCAACTTCTGCAGCCCTTTCGCTGGGCTGCAGGACCCCAGTGGCCTACCCGATCTTCACCTTCCGATGGCTGGCAGTTCATGCATTGGTGGCCGGGGCTCCGAGGGCTCCGAGGGCTCCGAGGGTGGGGCGACTGCTCGGCTCCGGACGCGGCGCGGACTCAGCTTTTCGAGCAGAAAGCGAGCCCAAGGGTCCAGGAATATCCTCATTTGACTAACCTTGGGCCTGGAAGTGGAAAAAAGGAAAAACGGAAAAGGGACTCCCAGGGTGGAGTAGGTGCATGAATTCAATTCCGGAAATTCGAAGGGTCACGGCTTGAAAGAAGGGAGGATACTTCGGTGAACCAAATGACTTGTGTCGAGACAATGTGACAAGGCCGCCGGTTTAATTGGAAAATGGAGGAACGATCACGTGCAGGACATAGATCAAAGAGAATCTGTTCGAAAAAAAACGAGATTGACTCCTCATGACGTCGGCTCTTGAAAAATGAACCGTTTGGAGGATTACATGATATTACATGATATTACAGGCACCATTCTCCTTTTGCCTCGGAGCTTCCTTCATTTCCACCGGCTCACAGACGACGGGAGCGCCCCTTCACCGGAATTCGCGTCGCCGTGACGCATCGATTTTTTCGACTTCGACCGCCCTTCCCGGATCGACCGCGGCGGCTTCGGTCGGCGTCAGATCCCCACGGTCTTTTTCCTCGGCGCCATCAGCTCGATGCAGTTCATCCAGCGTTAGGCGCGCGGAAGGCGACGCGAAGCGGTTTCACGGACGCGGACCGGTTTCACAAGCCGGCCTCAAGATGGCCAACGGTGAAGCCCGGTGCGGCGGGTCGCGATGGTTGTGGAATGATGGGAAGATGAGGACGTACTTCGGCTCAGCGGGCCAAACACGTTTGCAAAGGGAGCCCGGTCCAGGACCATCCTGAGGATGGTCTTGGAGGTGAAAGTGCTTCCAAAGAATGGTCTTGGGGGGGTCAAAGGACATCCGATTCGGATGACCCTGGAGACCCTTTTGGAAGCAGCTCCGACGCAGCTGGTTTGTCTGGGTTTTCAACGGAACGATTTGGCTGGTTTGTTTTGGGGGATGCATTTTGTTCATGTTCCCATATAGGCTCAAAGTACCCCATGAGGAGTGTATTGGAGGTGAGTTCGTACTTCCAGAGAATGGCCTTGGCATCAAAGGACATCCGAGCAACGGATGGTGGACCCTTAGGGGTTGGAGGCCTCGCTAGTGTAGGGTAGAGCGAAGGGATGACTGATCTGAGTTTATACCAGGAGTCACAATGGGGTAGTGTTTGGTCCCTAAGTGAGTGGATAATGGGCACCCCTCATCTCCAATAGGCACCCCTTTGTGACTCCTGGTTATAGTAACTATAGCGTTAACTATCGTTATTTTGTCTGGTTTTCACCAAGTTACTACACCGCTCCAGGATCTCACCCTGCGATCCGCATCACCAGGTGCTGGTCTCGTGTCTCGTGTCGACGGTCGACCTCGGGGTGCTGAAACCCAGACGAGTGGGACTGGAATAGTTGACACAATTTATATACAAGCTTCTTCAAAGTGACCCGTTACAATTTCAGTGACCCTTAGGAGGCTTAAGTGACCTCAAACCAGGTGATCAAGTACGGTTTTCTTGGAAGAACCAGGTATACATGCACCATAATTTACCCATGAAAATGACTATCCCTAAGAATCCTTCGGGCTCTCCATGGCAGGGGTCGGACCCGACACCGAGTTACGCAGGGGTCGGACGGGCCCTCAGTAAACCCTATCCCCTGGGTATCTGTTTGAGGGCCTGGATTCTTAGGTAGGGCCCAGACGCTCCAAACAGCCCTTGGTCCCTCAAAACCTAGGGATTTGAGACCCCAGACCCCTCCATGAGGGTCCGACCCTTCCATATGAGAGCCCATGAGCGTCTGGGGGGTAACTATTCCAGTTCCATCCGTCGTGTCAAACCGTTGTTTGTCTCTTCCAGGCTGCGACAGCACCGGACTTTTTTGACCCTCAAGTTCTGCGCACACCGCGCACGGCATCTCATGGAAAAGAGGCGTTTCACAGGTAGACCTGGGTTGGAGGGAGAGGTAAATTGTGATGACATTGTTGGCGGAATAGATTCTCAAAATCTTCGGTCTGCGGAGCCACGATTGCTGAAAGAAACATGCGGAGGCGGCGGAAGTATCACTACAAGCCTGTGCCAAGCGTAACTTTTAAACCTCAAATTACTTCAGAGTCTTCAAGATCATACACAAACCGAGGCGTTTGGCGTCTGAACTGCACCTGTAAACAACTCAGTCTCAGAAGAACTCGGGCTACTTCCCAATCCAATCCGCAGAGAGAAGCCGCTCCTTCATCCAATCAGACAAAGAGCTCCTTTACATTCCTGTACATTCCTTCACACAGATCACACCGATCCAGCACAGCATCCGTCGAGGTTGACCAACAGCTTTCCACCGAACTCTTCAGTACTGGCACTCCAGAGAGCACTCCCTCTTGACATCTCATCTCCCCGATGCAGCTGCTTCCGCGCCGTTGATGTTGCAGCTCCGGCGCGTGGTTTTGGTGGACGTGGCAGCTCGACGTGGAGTGCGGACAGGTGGGGAGACGGCCGGAGCGAAGGGTTGAGGGTTCATGACCTAAGGAGTTGGGGAAGTTGGTTGGGTTGACTCAGTGGACGACGTCGCAAGCTTCAGGTGAAAGGAGGCTCTCATGTTCGTGCAGAGATGCCTTGCAGAACGAAGGGGAGGTATGTAGACCTCCCATGCGCGGGTGACCACGGGAGACCACCATGCGACCCACACCCAAAAACATGCGAAACAGAACGGACCATGTGCCATTTCTTCGTGAACGAGGTGAGGACACGTGAGGACCTCATCTTCTTGAAACGAGGTCAGACTTCTGAAGATGAGATCGTCCACCGCTCGGGACAAACTCGTTGGTTCGAAAGGATGCAGACTTGCAACAAGGTCGACTTGGAACATGTGTTCAAACAGTTTCTCCAAATGTGTTCTATAAAACGCATCGTTTTCCTTTGTGTTCCTTAGTATCAATTAATACAAGTCCAGGTCACGTGCCGGGCGTTGTTCACCTGGTCTGAGAGGCTGACCTCACCGGATCCAAAACGGAAAACCGTGGGCCCGGCCATAGAGGCTTCGACGATTTCGAAGGAGGGTCTGTAAGACAGACCGAAAAAAGGCTAGGGCAATTCTTGATATATATTTATTTAAGATTAAGATATAAACCATGACCTAACCATGATGTCTCATCCTTCAATTACATGCAGTTCTCTTGCAGCTAGAGGGTGTTCTTGAACTCACCGCATCGGTCTCGGCCCCTTCGCAGCTCGGACCTGGGTGGCGCGACCCCCGGGCGCATCGAAAGCAGCGGCGGGGGACGCCCAGCGGCGACGCGACGCGCGACGCGACGCGCTCGACAGAGCAGCGGAGGAAGTGCGTGCGGTGTGGCCGAACGTGGTTTGGGATCGTCATTGGAAGCAAAGGAGCTAGAAGGAAGGAGTGATGGGCCGTTTGGGGAGGGTGTCTTTCTTGGAGGCTTTGGGGAGAGTTTTGGTGTTTTGGTGTGTCAATAGGTGATCCACCGTCCATGCCGATGTTCTTCTGAGCCAGAAGCTGCACCGCTTTGCACCTCGTGTGGGGCACCCACCCACCAGTCCGTAACGGAGCTGAGGCACCCGCGGACACCGCCGCCGACGACGCGCCCGTGCGGGCGCTGCGGAGGAGTGCTGGAGGAGGCGGACGGGCGCAGCGGCCGCGGCGGATTTGGGAGGGTTTTGTGGAGCTGGAGGAGGAGGCTTATGATGCTTATGTGTTGGCTTATCCATCAGTATTTGGATGGTGTTTTGGTTGGTTGGCTTATAAGGTGTTTTTGAGTTCAAGATGTCTCTCAGTTGCTTGGTGGTTTCGACCATCTTCTTTGGTCGACAGTTGGGAAGGCTTCCCTGCGGCCGGAATCCGGAGAATCAGAAGCACCTGCAACACTTTGACTGTTCTGTCCATCGGCGATTGGTCCCTTAGCTCCGTCGTAGCGCGCGGTAATTCATTCCACTCCACCCTTTCGTAACACGTTTTCTCAGCTGAAGGTTCCAACCCCTTTTTGCTTTTTCTGTGGACTTGCATTGCTCATTGACCAAGCAAGTCCTGTTTATCGCAATATGTTACATTCTACTAAAAATGACCCCTGGCGCGAGCCGTTCAATTCTGCATTGAAAGATGATTTCCTCTCCAGGTTGAATCCATGAAGAGAACAAGGTGCAATAACATAACCCTATCTATAGGCTTCCAACCATCATTGTTTCACTCAGGATTTTACACTATAACACCAGGCCCCCCCTTCTTTTGTGCTCTTGGAAGGCTAGGGTAAGTAGTGACCATCGTGATATAGTGGCTACTAAGCTCAGGACGGAGAAGGAAGGTGTTTCCGCCAAGAATGCAGGTAAAAAAGTGTAGTTCCACCAACAAGGCTTTCATCCTCCCGTATGTAGAGGCTCTTCACCTCTTCCCATGCCTGGCAGATCCTCATCACTCGGCAGGTCTCCCGCGGAAGGCTTATGAGATCCATCGCCAGGCGGGGTTGACGTGAAACATGGTGAAACCCGGAGAAGCAGTGACTGGCAAAGCACACGACTGGAGACGCCAGGGCAAACAGGTCCAAACAGGAGCCCCGTTCGTAGCTTCTTGTTCCTAATAGCTTCTTAAGTCCTAGTAGTAAGGCCAGGAACCCCTAGTAGCGTGCTTGCTCCTAGTAGCAATGCCAGGAGCCCCAAGTAGCTTCTTTTGGTTCTCCCAAAAACCCCTTGGGGATCTTGGGGGGGGTCTCCCTGCGGGTCCCCTCAGGAGAGACCTCGCTGGCGTTGGACGGAGATCCGTGGAGAGAAGATCTACTACAGGCGCTTGGCCGCCCAAGCCCCGCTTGGCCGCCCAAATGTGCGGCGGGTTCTGTGTTCTTGCAGATGTGGTGTTTTGGGGAGGCGTGGTGTTTTACGCATGCTTCATAGTTATAGCCGCTAAAGGACATGTCGAATGCAGCACATTCTGTCTTGGACACCGCTTCTGGTGCCCCCAACACTTCCACACTGCACCAGCTTTTCATCGGCTTAGATTTTCTCGCTTTCCTGCTTTCCTGCACATGCCAGTGCCAGGCACTGGAAGTATGAAAACCGAGTGCCCACGGAAGCTTGGCTGGAAGGCGGCCTTCCCAAAGTGTCCGGCCGCTCAGTCCGACGAGTCGGGTCGATTCCGACACTCGGGATGTCGCTTGGGAACGATCCGGAGACGGCTGGGATTGGCTGAACGAACGGAAGCAGCCAATCTTAGCTCATACTAATTCCCTATATGAGATCAGTTTGACCTCATGAAATACTGGAGTTGGTCAGGCAACAATAATAATACTCAAGGATGTAAAGGACCAGATTTGACTGGGTCAGACGGTCAGACTTGTCAGGCTTAGATGGGTGGTCTTCAAGCACTGTTTTGAGCATGACCGAGGCCCAAGAAACTGGGGCTTACAGCCCAAGAGGCGAACTTGCGCAGTGCGAGCAGCAGTGAGCAGTGGATGGTGGGATGGTGGTTCTCCAGAGGTTTGAAATGAAGAGCCATGGAGTGGGGAGGTGGAGTTCAAAAGAGATCCGTCTGCCAGCACCCGACGAAGCCGCCGCCAGGTCACCACCTGCCACCGAACGACTTGACCTTTCAGCCCCCCGGAAAACAGAGACCGAGTAGTAGTTCGAGTCGGGTGCTGGTAGAAGTGAGTTTGAACTCCATAAATGGTAGGAAGTGCAACCTAGCAAGATATGTCAAGTAATTATATACCTAGCATAGTACCTAGCATAGCAGATGAGTCTTATAGCATATACACCTAGCATAATACATACCTATAGCACTTATATATGCATGTATATTATATATGCAATTCATACACTCATAGCCTGTGCATTCGAACTGCAGAGTTCGAACCGATTCTTCCCCGGTGAGTTCCTTTCTCGGCAGTCGAGTCGGGGTCGTGTCCTCATGGAGATATCTTAGAGTCGAGATGTTCTACGACCAATGCAGAAACTCGTTGAATCGATGTCCAACGAAGGAAACTGCGATCTGCCCCAACTCTGCCAAGTGTTTTTTAGGTCTATATCACACGCATCACATATGGATCAATGCAGCTGTGTCGCAAAATGTCTTCATTTATCAAGACATCGTGTCAGACTGCCCTTGCCAGGAAGTTGCAAAGGTCTAGACGACAAAACAGTGTTTTAAAGTCACAGTGATGTCTCTGTCTCTTGGGGGGGTGAACAAAAAAAGCATGAACAAAACCCAACAAAGAGGGTGACAGAGACATCAAAGAGACAGAACGTAAACCCATCACAGAGACATCACTTAACACATTGGACATCTTCCAGGCCCCCGTTTCGGGGTGTCTAATGATAGCTCCTTAGAGTTGATTCAGGGTCACTAACCACCCCATGGCCAGGGGGGCCCTGTCTTAAGGGGTGTTTCGTTTGTTTTATTGGTTAAGCGGTCCTTTTCAGTGCGTCGCCGGTCGCGCAGGCGGAACGTGCTCGCCACACGGCAAGAACGAAGGGCCTCACAGCGGAGCAGCTGAGGCGGAGCTGGGGGAGCAGCGCGCAGCGTTTGGTTTTGGCGTTGGTTCTTTTCACCAAGAAGAGGATGTTCAACCATGTTCCACTAGATACATCTATATGGATTACAAAAGGCTGCCCCCCCAAAAAAAAATCAAAACACAAATCAGACCCCTAAAAGCCGCTACTAAACTACCAACATTGTCGATTTTGGTGGATTTGTGTTCATCAGCTTCCCAAAAAAAGTCGTTCAAAATCGACCATGTTGCTGACCCTGGTTCCTGGCAAAACGCTGCGCATGCCACGCAATCTGCACTGAATGTTTAGTTCAAAAAGACTGACCCTATTTTGGACACCCCCCATTAGAGGGACCCCTTATTAAAGAAGAACAAACAACGCACCCGAGTTTCTTTTTACAGGGGGACCCGGGTTTGTTTTTCTGTAGGTGGAAGGGATTATAAATGTTGTGGTTACAGTGACAGTGGGTAGATGGGGAGCAACAATGGGGCGTTCAGAAATACATGTGCTCAGATGAATCAGGATGAATCATGATAAATCTGCATTTGTTGTCGACTTAGTAGAAACATGTAGGACAATGGTCCAATGGTGGATGATGGGTTGAAGTCTTCCCATGGATTCGTGTGGCGACACCACCACGGCATTCAATGGAATTCACAGGGATTGGTCTAACTTCAAGTGGGTGGCAGATGGTCACAGGGTCTATTTTCGTTCACAGCCCACTGGTAGAAGAGCGACGTGCTGACGAGGCAGTATAGAAGACGAAACCTACCTGGACCTGAAAAAAGGGGTGTCCTGGAGTCCTGGAGGTCCCTGATCGTGGGCTGGGGCGAAACCAGCCAGGTGATTCCTTTGAAGGTAGACATGCGAACCTCCCGCCATCGCAACCTTCGGATGGGGATGTGACGAGGCCTCACCCACCTTAACTGCCGTACTTTCTTAAGGCCTTTGACCTCGGAACCTGCGTTACAGTGCCGTATACCATTTGTGTTCTTGGCAGGTCGATTGTCCTGAAAGCAGAGACAAGCGAAGAAGTGGAAGAAAAGGAGCGAAGAAAAGGTCGACGTCATGCCGCCCCATTGGCCCCCCCTGGCACCACCCCAATGTATGTAAATATGCCGTACATGGAGTGTTTGGGATTGATTTGTGTTGATTCCCTTCACATCCCCACCTAGGACCTACTGTGCTGTTGATTCCTTCGGAGTAATCCTTGAGGTTCGATTGATGGCACCGTCGCGACCGGTCGATCGTGACCGGTCAGCAAGGCGGTCGTCGCAATGCGAGCGGGTGTCGGTCTGGCCATGTCGAGCGAGCTTGAGCTCCACACCCATCCTCCGACTGCGTCCTCGACTGGGTATAGGGCCCGTCATCACCAAAAGGGATGACCTGATGAAAAAGCACAGTCTAGCCAGGCACTGGTGATCTCACCAGTTCACTCCGCCAGAGAAAGACAAAACGGAGCGGATTGAAGACCCACAACCACATGATTTGGCATCTACTCAGACCCCGTTGTTTTCGAAGAAGTCATCAGTTTGACGGAGCACCGTGAGAGACAGATAGACTGAACACCGGCTGCATCGACTCTTTATATGTTGTTTTGTCAATATTTTATTGAACACCTGTGACGGTATGACTGCCTTGCTCAAGCAGCAGCAGCAGCCTGCTAGGGAAGGCCACTTGGACCATTAAAGAAGAAGCATCACCAGGGATTCATTCAATAGATTCCCTTTCAACCTCATACAAAGAGTTCCATTGCAACAACTGTAAGTTCCCATGTTTGTCAAGTCTCCTCCAACAATTTGGATCCAGTTTCTTCACATCTTTGTCCATCGGGTTGGTTTCCCGGGCCTTCGTTTCACCTTCTACTACACGTGGCGTGGAGGCGTTGGCTCCGAACGAAGGAACTTGCACCCCTTAGAAGCCCACAATCTTTGGAGTTAATAGCGATGGCCTCCACCCTACTACCGATGGCCTCCAACCTAAGAGCGATGGCCTCCAACCTAGTAGCAATGGCCTCCGACCTAAGAGCGA
>CAXAMN010027084.1:198348-217451 GCA_963970005.1 Durusdinium trenchii | reverse complement strand
AGCGATGGCCTCCAACCTAGTAGCAATGGCCTCCGACCTAAGAGCGATGGCCTCCAACCTAAGAGCGATGGCCTCCAACCTAGTATCAATGGCCTCCAACCTATAGTACGTATAGTATCAATGGCCTCCAACCTAAGTGCGATGGCCTCCAACCTAGTAGCGATGGCCTCCAGCCCAGTAGTGATGGCCTCCAAGATCCTAAGCTCCTGTGATCAACATAGCTGGGACGACCCTGAGAGTCATGACTTATGGACTCATGAAGTCAACTCCGGCCTGGTGGAAAACATGACTCCCAGTTGGGCTGCCCATTACCAGTAACAGTCGGTAAAAGATCATCACTACTTTGCAGAAGTCTGCCTGCAACGTTACTGCTAATGGGATTAAGTATTTATAATAGAAGATTGGCTATTAGGCGGGAGGCCATCGCTCTTAGGTTGGAGGCCATCGCTATTACTGTATTGGTACCAAATTGACCCCCTGTGAATCGTGCTATGATTCCCAATTGGAACATCGTTGGTGCACCGGCGCCCAAACGGGGCAGGCTGGGCCCTAACGGGCATGCGCCACGAGCCCAGATCGGGCACGAAAAAAAACACCAGCTCATCGTCAGGACAGATCATGTCGCCAGACACTCCGTGGGACTGCCATATTTTCCGATCAGTTGGGGTGGTTTTGGGGGGTCAATGGGGCAGCATGTATGGCAGTCCCATGGAGTGTTTGGGTATGATTGTGAACCAGGAGTCACATGTCGCTCAGGGTGCCGGTTCACCCGAACGGAGGAAGGAAGGAGGTCGTCGGTGCCCCGAACGTCACGTCACATCCGCGGCCGGAGGGGACGAGCAAAACCCAACTCCATGTGACTCTGTGAACTGTACCCTTCCTTTCCGGCGACAGGTGCTCCGTTCACAACCGTTCAGGCCAAATTGGTTCAAATCAGGGTGTGCTTGACAGCCTGATTTGGTCGACATGGGGCCCAGATGAGGTGTGAAGACACAAGTCGTCAGAAGGTTTGAAGACCTTGTGTTCGAAACGAAACTGTATAGACTGTATACCCAGACGCTCATGGGCTCTCATATGGAAGGGTCGGACCCTCATATGGAGGGGTCTGGGGTCTCAAATCCCTAGGTTTTGAGGGACCAAGGGCTGTTTGGAGCGTCTGGGTAGACATGAATTAGATGAGTCGATGTAATTAAATCCTTGGCCCCCCCAACAAAACCTATCCACTCTTGAGTTCCACGGAACAGATGAAGAGTTCCTTCCCTGGCGTCAGACCAAGCTGGGTGAGTGCTGCTGAGTTCAGCTGTCCACGAAAAAGCTGGACAACGACGACCTCGCCAAGCTTCAGCCAAGCGCCGATGCTGAGAATACGATGCTTCCACCGGATAGGGCGCCGTCTCGTGTCCGCGGAGTCAGTCTGACAGGTGGTCGGCGGAGACCTGTCAGGTCCGAACAAGATCACGACACGCCTTTCGCAGGAACGACCCATGAGTGTAAAGCATATAGGGTTTTTGGGTGTCCCACTTCCATCTTTCGTAAGTTGGAGGGTCGTATACCGTATAATGACCCACGACCTCGTTGGCGGCAAAGACATCGACGTTAACGGGGAAATACTGATCGTGCGTACGATATCAAGTGCCTTGTCCTCCATGGGACTGGCAAATAGTCATGGTTGACCCGCGGTGAGTGATAGGCAAATACCCGGGTTTTCCCAGTCCCGACCAAAAAACATACATGGTGGTTTAATGTATGGCCACTGAGCGGCCACTGAGATCCTTCACAAGGGTTTATTGGCCCTGTCATCCTAGCTGGAGTCTCTGTCCGGCACGTCTCTGCACCACTCACCTTCCTTCCGCAGACTTCATATCTTCAGGTGCGAAGAAGTCATATCTTCAGCCCCAGATGCACGGCCACCGAGTTGGGATGGGATGCTAAGGCAAACGAAACCAGACAGGACCTGTCTGGGACTGCCATAGCCCTGGCCGTTTTGAAGGCAGTCCGGACTGACAGTCCCGTGGAGTGTTCCCTTCAGTTCAGTTCAGAAATCTTGCACCCTTGGAAGATCTAGGTATGCCGCCGGTATGCCAGATTTCCTGAAGACTTCGTGACCTTCTGAGGAGTTCCCATGACATCCTTCGTGTCCCATGACCCTTTCGATCTGTGACGAAGTCGTTGGGAAAAACGCATTCGGTCCTTCGGACGTTGAAGAGATCGAAGAGACCTCTGGGGATTGGGCCGCCCGGATGGCTGCGCCCCAGCCATTGCCGACTCAGGGTCCGACTCGTTGGGGCTCCTTCGACCGAGCGCTCTCGGGTGTCAAAGGATGGTTAGTCCGCTCAGGCCCACGCCACTGCCTGGAGTACCGGAGGAGTGCCTGGAGTGAAGAGTTGAAAGACCGTGAGCGATGGCCTCCAACCTACTTGCAATGGCCACCATCCCACTAGGGATGGCCAACCCAGAAGGGATGGCCTTCAACGGAAACGTTGAAAGACCTGAATTTGACCGTGAAACACGGTGAAGCTTTGCCAACCGAACAAGGGGGTTTAGCCCAACTAAGTGGCCTGCCAACCGGTGAATTGCCTCAGGTAAATGTTCTCCACATCTCAACAAGAGATTTCCTCACCTTCAGACTGGTCGACAGAAGTGGGGACAAAATCTCCGGCGGCTTCGCTCTTCGCTGATATCGCGGGGCAGGAAGTGACGTGCTCCCATTGCGGTGCCGGCTTCCTGAACGATCTCCACTTTTGTCGGAAATGTGGACACCCGCGAGCTGCACAGGCGCTGGAGGGTGTTGTGCGGTGAAGGGCTGGGTGGATCGGCCAAGAGGATGTACCCTTGGAGTGAAGCCGAGTGAAAGAGAGGTGGAAAGGGGTGACACCTTTGGCATGATGAAGTGAATGACATTCATGAAGGCTGCAGCAGGCTTCTTTGATGGTAATTAAGCTTGAAATTTTGGGGGAGTTCACCACATGTTCCCCACAAAAATCACTTGATCCACCACTTTGAGACCGTTTTGCCCCGGACGGTTTTGCCCCGGCATAGCGTTTCTCTCGCGCCTACCTTTGGTCGCGCGGAGGCGGCTTTAGTCTCTGTCGGGCACACAGCAGACATTGACATTGAGACGTACAGCCGATTGGTACTTGTACAAGGCTTCCAAGACAGAAAAAGGAAGCACCATCAGAGAGGTGTTTGGAAGGAACGCATGTGGATTGGCAGACGGAAGTTCAGTTCAGTCGTGGTGGGTTGTTTTAGGACATGACTCGTTTTCCGCAAAAAGGAACAGACCTGCTCCGAGCCCTGCCAACGCTTTGAGGCCCCTAGGTTCCGTAGCGATTACCAGAGGAGACCATGGAGGGGCTGGGCGGATGTGGGCGGGTGACTGCTGGCCTTCAGTGATTTCAGCAGGGAAGACCTGTTTCTCTCTACAAACAAAAACAAGTAATTAGTGACTTCATCGGATGTTTTTTGTCCACTTCCATTGTTTTATGACCTCGGAGAATTAGAGAAAGCCCTCAACTCTTTGGATCACGACTTCACGGACCGGACGGTTCCGGACCCGGAAACCGATTTGGGGCCTGAAAAGCAGGGTGGAAAAAGAATCGAAGAAAGACAAAGGAATGATCTTCATCGAACTTCTTTCATCCGAACTTCATAACATGCAATTGGTGGGGAGCTATGCACAAAGACAATTTGTGGAGGTGGAGGTTTGGTCTTTCTGACTGTGCCAATTTTGTTTGGGGGAGGTCTTCCAACGAGGAGCTTGACGGAAAAAAGACTTGGGCTAAAACGACGTGGCCCCAGGAGAGGTCTGGCGATGGGCTCAGCTTCAGCCCAGGCGTGAACACTGCGGGAAAAAGCGGCGAGCGGCGTTTCAATGGGAGTGAGGAAGCTATCAACTAAAGTGAAACACAAGTAAAGCAGTTCCCTTGAAGGATTCCCCCACCATCTACCCTGCCACTCCCCTTTCCAAAAAAAAACTTACACATCTTTTACGCATCTTATAGACCCCAGGGCATCCAGTTACCACTATAGCTGGTAACCAGTTGGTTCCAAAGACTAAAGCCATAGACCTAGAATCCCTGGTTCCTTATATAGTGGCAACTGGGATGCACTTGGGACAGTATCTTACATCACACCTCTGCGCCTCCCGTGTTTTCTTCTAAGAACCCCATTTCGCCTCCTAATCTCGTTGGACCTCGAGGCGCCCACCATTCCCAACGCGCCCCCACGCCTCATCGCCGGAAGCTCAGCGGGCCGAGTTCGACTCGACCGAGTTAGAGCGAAATGGTCCGGGTGCTGAGGCGCGATTGCAGGAACTGGAGCTGGAAAGTTTGTGGGGTGCCTCAGGTTCTGAACTGGTTTGATTGTTTGTTTGTTGTTATTTGTGTGTTTCTTTTAAGATCTATTTTGTTTGTTTCTATCAGTGACCATGTATGAACAGTGCTAAAACGGCTTGGATGCATCTTCTGTCTTCTCGGCGTTTTTGGTTTGACAGAAAAAACGTCCGAGGTTAGCGCTTTGTGAGCGCTTGGAAGGGCGTTTAGTCTTGCCGAAGAAGGCGAGAGCCATGGTGAAAGCCAGCGATCAGGACCCCGGCCCCAGACCATGATCCGTGTGTACAGATCCTGTTTGCAACATTAGTTTAAGAGGCTTGAATCAGAAGCATCATTGTTGTGTTACTAAGGATTTGCACTACAGAACAGGTGAGCCATTCTCTTAAGTACGATCTATTGTGGTGTCACTGAGGACTTGCCGATTTGTGGGTTTGTTTTGTGTTTTTTTTGGATATGCAGCCTTGCTGAACATCTTCAGGAGCTGGACGCTCTATGTGAGTCTTTGTCAGGCAGTCGAATTCAATGAGTTTGTGACGAAGGGGTGGGAAAGGTGAAGGACAAACTGATACACCCTAGGGCTCCAAGTACCTTCTGAGAAGGTGTTTGGGGTGGGTTTGGAGGGTCCAAACACCTTCTGAGGAGGTACTGGAACCCGAGGGACAGTATGTTTTGGATATGCCAGGGGCGCTGTGGGTTCGTCATTCATTGTTTTTTGTTACCCACTGGGTAAGTCAGGGCCTCTGAGCCGATGAGGGAAAGAGGCTCTCAAGGGAGATGTTTATGTCGACACCTCTTGCAAGCGATCCAAGCAGGGTCCAGATGCGAAGCAACGGAGCAACTGCCGTTGTGCCCTCTATCGACTTGTGGATCGAAGCAGATCAGACTCATAACTGACTAGTTACCTCGTTACCTGGACTGCTGACTCCTCCCCTGGTCCGCAAAAACTGCCAGATGGCAAGCCATTGACTCCTCGGCAGCAGCATCATCAACAGCAGTCAGGAGCTTACATGAGAGGATTGTCAGGTCTCCCCGTCGGCCTAATGCACCTGCATAGGGCATCTAACAAGGGCATTACTACTAGTAGCAAGAAGCTACCAGTAACAATTCTTCAAACTTTCATTCATGTCTTCAACAGTGTTTCTTAACACCCTGAAGGCGTGATAAATAGAGCCTGGTTCTTCAAAGTGACCTTTTGATAACCTGGTTTGAGGTCACTGAAGCCTCCTAAGGGTCACGAAAAGGATTCTTCAAAATGGAGGCGTTCTTGCCTTTTTTGTTGCCTCTCAGATTGCTGCCAGTCTCTGGTCCAAATGGGTCAGGGGCGATGAACAAATGACAATGAGCTTGTCCGCCTTTGGTCGCAGTCTCAGGCTTCAATACTTGCACCACTTGCGTGAAGCTCGGTGCTGCTGGCATATCCCTTGACCGGGGTCCATGCCATCGGCAATCAAAGTTCGTCTGTCACGATGGCACTACTGTGATGCTGTTTTGGAGAGGGCCGATCATCGGTGGATTCGGATGGAGAGAACTTGGTGATCGTCGGTGATCGGAACACAGCTGAACGTCGAAGAAGAATCTGTCAAGCTGGGCCATTTGATGAACTCTCCACGAGTTCTGGAGGCTTGGTTGATTCTATAGGATCACATTAGCCATGTTCCAGCTTCTTTTGCGCGGCTTTTTCCGGCTCGTCAGCTGAATAGAAGAAAGAGCAGAAGTTGCTGAGATGTGTCAGAGAAGAACTGACTGACACAAGAACTCTCTGACATTGATGTGCCAGTGTAGCTGCTAAGGGCGCCGTATGGGTTGGTCTTTTTCCGCGATTGCTAAACCAATTGGATCATTTCACTTTGGACTCGAAGCAATGAGGATGATCCGCCCCCCATTTGACTGAGAAGATAGATGACACTTTGCTGTCCAGTAAAACTGGACTGAGAAACTCAGGCCAAAATTTGTTCTATAGCTCTTCACCGAACTTCACACCCAATATATGTTTGAGGTTTCCTCCGCTTCATTTCAACTTCTCCCGGGACTGGACACTGTCAGAAAAAACACCCAGCAAGTCGCCGCGTTGGTTCTTCCCGCGATCGATCGCGATCGGTTCCGCGCCATGTGATGCAGTGGCTCTTGGGTGCGGCGCAAGCGGTCAAGGAGAAGGTGCCACAGAAGCCCATCCTCCAAGTGGCTGGCCGCAGGTGCCTAACCACCCACGCCCGTGGGTGGGTGGTTTGGTGATTTTTTGCTGTGTGCCACGTGGGGTGTTGGAATATGTTGGGATATGTTGGGTGACATCAGCTTCCTCCTCCATGGTTATCTGATCTTCTCAGTAAACGTCATGACTAGTTTCACTATCTATCTTTCACTGGATTCCTGCTCCTACCACCCACTTGCAGGCTTGGATAGATAGAGGTCCCCACATAGCCAGAAACACATGTCACATGTCTTAGGGAGAAATCACTTTTCTATCTATGTCTCCCCCCCGCCGGCCTTCGTTTCGATTCACGAAGGTCGTTGGAGTCCATTGTTGCCCGGGCCATCTACGGCCCTAGTCCTTTTACACGGCCCTAGTGATCCCCAAATAGAGATATCCATTTTGGGGTCTATCTTCACATGGAATTTTGACCTCTGAATTTCTCCGCAGACGATGGCAGGATCCAACAGCAGAAGTTGTTGGCAGACGGTGGCTTTGCCTACGTCTACTCTGGCCTCGATGCCGACAGCGGGGACTGCGATCCGAACACGACAAACGACGACCGAACCGCCCCCGGCCAAGCAGACCAAAAAGGCGTTGGAACTGAGCTTCGTTTCTTCAAGACCACAAAGCATTTAGTCATCAGATGTGTGTTTGGATGCTGAGTGCTATATTGATTTTTGGGGGCTGATTCAAGTGATTTGGACATGTGTTTTTTTTTTGCGGTATTTCATTCTAATTCTTCGGGGCCACTTGGGATCAGAGACACGTGTTTTTTTTCTGCCACCGGCTTCGTTGTTCCAGTTCTTCAGACACATTTGGTGCTTGGTGGTGCAGACCAGACAGTGCATGACACAACATACTCATCCACGCTCGCGGAATAGCATCAGATATCTAATCCAAAGGCCCATGCTCGGGCGGCAAAGAACACCATGCAAAAATTGCTCCTGAGACATATATACGTTTCAATGTAGCCTGAGAAGCATACGAGTCTGTCGTTTCGACTTTGTCGACGTCAAGAAGATGTCGATTTGGGGTGGTTTCTTCAGACACACCTGGACCACGTGAATTTTGCTCAGGCATGGTCATAGCTGAAGTGTTCAGACTATAAACCACTCTTTGATAGCAAGAATGCACCTTTCAACAGTTGCCAGATTGGACCACATTATGAGGAAATTTAACCCACACGCTGAAGAAGCCAGTTGTGCAGTTCCAATCTTTGACCGCCATGCGGTATCCTGGTATGTTGCGTTGTTCGATGCTTCACTGATGAAGAGATGTATGGTCTTGGATTGGACGGCGTTAACACGTGTTGCCTATCCCAGTGCAATTGGCCATGGTTCCGAGTGCCATTGGCCATTGGGTGATGCTGTCAGAACTAAGTCCCATGCTATCAATCAATAAGCAAACCATACCGGGATGGGCATCCTTGCGGCCGTTCGCCACATGCTGCCAACGTCGCAGGTATGACCCGCATATCCCAAAAACGTCTACGATCGATCGTCTACGGGATGTGAATGGTTTGGGGCCTGACTAAGCGTATAGTATCGTGGATTATCGTGGTGATATCTTCACAGATCCGGACGGTGTGGGGGGGGGGTAGGACGCTTATCTAGGCCGCAGGACCACTGGGCAGGCGGGTGCACGTGTGCTCTCACCGATGGATGTTCCGTCCTCCAGGAACGGCTGGCGATTCGGCGAGTGCTGCTGCAGGACCCGGAGGCACTGGAAAAAGCCAAGGCCGGACCTGCCCCCCCCAGCAGATGCCCTTTTCGCTGGCCAGTTGTTGCTTAGTTCTTCTCCGACGGTGGGTGTCGGAGAACTCCACGTGTTCCCGCTAGCTGCGCATGTTGGCTTTATGCTTTAAACTTTTAAACCTCAAATGTTGCGCTATGTGCGACTAACCTCGGCAGTTTGTGAGGTGGAGATCGATCTCTTGGGCAGTTTGTGCGACCATCCGCACATTGTTCACTTCCAGGGCGCCCAGATCTTCCGAGGCCCGATCTGATGAACAGCACGTGGGCTGTTGACGCCTGATTCATCGTGAGTCGGGGTGAGACGTGTTCGGCCTAGGGGATCTCAAAACTGAAGACGCCGATTCATCGTTCTTTTCACTTCAAAAAATGAAACAGCCTGTTGATGGACATATTTCCCATGGTTAGTTTTCGACGGTTTAACTTGTCCGAATGTATAAGTTTGGACTGCACGCTATCCGTTACACTCTCCGATGGTGTGTTGGTTTGTTCCTCCACGGAGTCCAACACAGGTTCGGGCGCATCGGCTGAAGCCATCTACATCTTCGTGACTTGTCCGAAAAAGGTCCTGTCACAGTTGCCGACTTGGCCTTGAACAATTTCAGGGATGTATACAAACCTAGGGATCCAAGTACCTTTTTGTTCAGAAGGTACTTGGACCCTCCAAACCTGCATAACAGGGTCTCCATGGGTCTCCAATCACCGTACCTGAGAAGGTACTTGGATCCCTGAGGAAAATGAAACAAACATAGACATGTTCTTCTTGGTTTTATATTGCCATAGACATGTTCTTCTTGGTTTTATATTGCTACAAGGTTTTGACAGTGGTTTTGATACGAACATGTTGGGCACCAATGCTCTTGGGAGAACCATGCCCATGTTGCCTAAATTGGGTTTCCGTTTTGAAGGACCATCCCTTTCATTTTCGGGTAGTTCAGGAAATCCATTGTGTTATGTCATGTTTGCTGGTTTTCATGCACTCTTCATGCACCAAGACGGTTTGTTTATGGATTTTTCACCTGGGAGTGACCGCCCAGCTGCCTCAGGAGCTTTGTCCCGGTGGCACACTCCTGTCCCACCTGGAAGCGGCGATGGAAGCGGGAGGGAAGAGAGACGCACGGACCACGCCGTGCCTTTGGCTGAGCGTTGGTTCCATATTTGTTCGAGATGTTTCGGTACGTAGCCGTGCATGATCGAAGATTCAACTATACATTCGAATACGGAGTCCCAGAGACATGCCTGGAAGAGTACGTATACATATGGACTTTTTTATTGGGGGGGGGGGCCGGTGGTCCCTATGTTTCCCGATGTTTGTTCGTTCGATTGGACGTCTTCGGATC
The DNA here is from genome assembly GCA_963970005.1 of Durusdinium trenchii. Classification (NCBI taxonomy): domain Eukaryota; class Dinophyceae; order Suessiales; family Symbiodiniaceae; genus Durusdinium; species Durusdinium trenchii. The sequence continues at coordinate 207,838 of CAXAMN010027084.1, read as the reverse complement.
ATCCATTGAGCCGCTTGATTTGGTGCTGAGGTTCATGGCAGCATGCATCCTTTTTTCCTCTAAGCCAGATCCTGAAATCCGACGTCCGATGAGTATTGGGATGTATTGAGTATGGTTTTTGATCTATATCTTTGGACATTCAATGAATTGTTCTACTGGATGAATTTGACCGTTCAATATCTTTCATCCATCAGTCTTACTGGTGATATCACTTTGTTTGCCAGAGATTTGCCGTAACAGAACGTGTCTTTTTGTAACAGAAACGTTGCAGGACGATGCCGTGTGTTGCCAGATGTCACGTTGTTGCCGCTGTTGTTCAGGTACTGCTGTCCTTGTCTTGAAGAACAAGACATCCTCGCGGTGCTAGGAGCTGCGACCTGGGAGACTGAACTGAACTGAACCCCCTTGGCGCTTGATCCCGGCACGGTGCACGCTGCGCTTCCACGCTCATGTCGACACGCTATGTCGACACTCAGAGGAGTCTGTTCTTTCAAGCGTTCCACCTGTCCAAGACGTTGCAAGAAGTTTCTGATATCAGTCTTGGGCCCAGTCTTACTTCTCTGCAAAAACGGTATCAACCAATGAGGGCAACAGCTCCACCAGGCCCAACTCTCCGGCCTGGCCAGCCGCCCCTGGACAAAGCATCGAGCGGTCGATCAGGAGCAACTGCACAGGCTCTGGTGTACTTGACGCGTTTGGGCATGATCCATTACGATGTGAAGAGCCCCTCGTCTTCGTGACGGAGACAGGTCGGTTCCGACAAAGGCTCACGAGAGTGGCGCCAAGTGAAAACAAAGCAGAAGTGGTTTAACAAGTGAACACAATCCGATTGAATCTATTTAAGTCAGAAGTGGATTTAATATGATTTAACTAATCAGAAGCGGATTTCATGTATACTATAGACGATTGATACAACCTTTTGATTTGGAATTGCGCGAAGCATCTTCAATCATCGTCAGATGTTGGGGCTTAATTAGCAAATATGTCAATCATGTTTACAAGTGGTTTCACCGCCCTCTCATTTAGCAAATATTCAACTCTGCGATTTGGCAACTTTTTCCACCAGAAAACCATTGATGAAGAGATGTTGCATCATCCCAATCCTATCCAATATTGATAACCCCTCAGCATGGCTCCGACACCTCTTCAGGAAGTTTCACGCAAAAACGCGAGTTATACGCATGTGCACTCATTGTCACATTGTCCTAAATTGAGAGGTTTGGACTGCAATGCCTTCACGGACCAATATCTTGGTGTAATGGTGCCCGAACCCAGTCCAAGACGGCTCACCAAGACCTCTCTTCAGGCGAGAATCTGCTGTTGGGCAACGACGGCCTTTGGAAGTTGGGCGACTTCGGCTCGGCCAGCGAGAGGACCTTCGACCTGACCAACGCCGACAAGAAGGAGACTCGACTCAAGTGCTGGGGTTTGCTGAAGGGTGCTGAGCATCGATGCTTTTTTTTCTTTTTGGGGGATTGGCTTTTGTTGTGCCGTCATTTGGTTTTTGGTTGTTTGGGGGGGCTTGGCAGCCAGATCACTAAAGAGACTGAAAGAGAACATGATTTTGTCTTATGTTCTTTTGAGCCACATCCAATGACTTTCAACCGCCACATTGAGCGTTCCTACCAGCACCCTCACTGCCATGTCACCTGCCACTTCAAGCCTCCATTTCAGCCACCAGAAAATAGAGACCAAGTAGTTCGAGTCGGGGGGGTGTGTCATCCTTCGAATTCAGTCCGGACCGACTCCAGGTCCGCCTCTCAACCGGGTGAGACCCGACCTTTTGAGGCACTTTGGGAAGCACAGGAGTTTATCCATGGGCGGTGCACGCCCATGTTTCGCAACTTGGTTTAATGTATATGGAGATTTCAAGTCAGCTGAAACTGGTGAAATAGTATACTGATTCTCCTATAGGCTTCCTGTCCCACCATGAATTTAATGGTTTATACCGAACCACCATTGTTCTTTCCTATAGTATAGGGATTTTGCACTACAACAGCCCACCCAAACACTTACAGCCACGGTTTTCTTCATGGTATCAGCCTGATCAGAAAGAAGACTGTCGATAGGGACAAGTAGTTCTGCCAAAAGTATCATGCCAAATCAACCTCTAAAGCAAGTCCCTTTTTCCACCCCAAAATCCAAGACCTTCCACGTCTCGCCACACCTCCCAACGAACCGCGTCTCGTCTCCGAACGAACCGCGTTTCGCGCGTTGCGACCGCGCGTCGAGCGAGCGCCGTCGAGGCGCACCGGAGATCGCGGACGTGTATCTCCGATGGAAGATCGGCCCCAAGGTGGACCTCTTCGCCCTAGGCGGGAGCGGCGTGGAGGTCGCGTGGAGGTCGCGTGGTCTTCATGGTTCAAGACCATGGGTCAAGCTTGTATAGCAATCTGGATGAATCACCCAAACCCCAGCAGGATCGAATGTCCTTGGACCTCAGTCCTTGCTCAGTCCACTTCGGAACCCCCCAAAAGGTGCCTCGCAGAGGCCACACCGGGCGGCCTTCGGGGGCCCACCGCTTCACGGTTCGCGACGCGCTTCGTGACGCGGTTCGCGAGCGGCACGCGGTTCACGCGGTTGAGGCTGCATTCTCTTCGCGATGATGACAGGAGACGTTGGGGTTTGGGGGTGAAACAGTGATGTCCGCTCTGATGTTGGTCATGACGTGTGAGGCGGCAGGAATCCATGAACTGTTCTTTGTACATGCAGCGAATGAGGTAGCTTTACACACAGTTGTATAGGCGTATGTTTTGGCGTATGTTTAGCTCCATGTTTTGAGATCTTGATTCTTTGGAAGGTCTTGCACCTACGCTCGAGCTAGTGCTATTTTTGCATTTTATCTCCTGGCAACTCCAGACTCCAACGCTTCACTGGCCTGGACAGCATCTGAGGACAGCATCCCTTTCCCATGGAGTCCACCTGCGGGAACATCACGGCGAGTTATCGGCTGCCGCCCGAGGCCAAGGAACACTACTCCTCCGCGGTGCTGCCGCTCGGAGGTCCAGACTGAGAGAGAAGGCTGAGTGTGGTGCGCGGGACCAGTGGTACAGTGCCAACCAATGCGAGCAACAAACGGACTGTATACAGTACAGGGTCACAGGGTTTGCCATTCTTTCTGTTGAGTCTCATGTTTGGAGGGGTCCTTGGTACAACGCTTAATTTGTGTTGCTTGTCTTCCCTTGCTTGCAGTTCTGTTTCCTTTGGTTCCCGCCGGCATAGCTGTGTAGCTGTTGCTCCTCAGAACGACCTGGGTCCAGGCCACAACATCTCAGGCCAGTCCAAAGACCCGGAACACCGAACATCCCACGAGTCACCAACCTCAGTAATTAGTAGTCTTTTTCTTTGATCGTAAAATGAGGTCAAACTGACCAACACCCCCCCCAAAAAAAATCCAGACACTTCACGGCAGTATCTCCAATGATATCCAAGAACAGCCAGTCAATCATTATGCCAGTCAGTATGTCATCATGTCGACCTCGCCGAGGACGTGGCTCCGGGGCCTCCTGGCGCGGTCGCCGGCGGAGCGGCCCACGGCGGTGCGGCTGTCCAGCGAGGTGGAGCGCTTTCGACTCTTGGGGGAGGACCGTGGGATGCGGAGGCGGCGCAGAGAGTGGGGTCAAAGACGGTTTGGGACCAAAAATGTGCTATAGATGTGTAATTGCGGTTGTGGGAGGTTTAGTTTTTACCATGTTTAGTGTGTCTTCATCGCTTCGCTGCGCCGTCGACGGATCTGCAGACATAAAAAGCTTCGTCTTGGGCAGCCCTTCTAGCTTTCAGAGCTTCCACTCTCCGATCTTCGTCCACCGGTGCACCCTCGCAGCATGGCTCGGCGAGTTCTGGTTGCTGCCCAGAAGCCGTTGACATCCCAGCTGGGTCTTCGCGGTCCTCCACTCGCTCTCCCCGTGCGGCGGTTTTGCGTGATGTCCGAGCTCGTTGCGGCCAAGCGGCTCTTTGGATCGTTGGCCAAGACATTAGGTCTACAGACTAAAGAGCTGGAAGCCATTGGTGAGGTCAAGATCGAGTTGCCGGGCCACTCTTCTGGAAGCCTTCTCAACATGATTCCTCGGAGACGTACCTGCAGAGTATTCCACAAATCAAAAGCAAGTATCGCACGGCGGAAATGGAAGGGGAATTCGATTTGGACCGTGAAGTGGTCAAAGTAGTGAACGCAGACAATTTCAGGAAGTATCTCGACATTCCTCAGAATCAGCGCGGTCCTTTGCGTGTGCGAATGCCAGAGAACGAAGATGGCATGCTGGGGAAAGCATTCAAGAAGTTCAATCACTTCACCACTCACATCACCGAGGAAGCTTCAGAACGTTTGAGGAAGTGGTGCAAAAACCGGTTTGTCAAATCTACGGCCAGCGATGGTGAAGTTGAAAAAGAAATGGTGAAATTGCAGGAAGAAGGCGTGGACCTCAAGACTGACCACTCTGAGGGCCATGGGAGTATCATGGAATACAATGGGGTTAAAGAAGAACACCTAGATGACGTGATCAAGACCTTAGAGGAAGACAATGTTCCAACCAAAGTCATCAGTGCCTTGAAGAGGGCAAAGGCTATGAAAAAGAATACTGAGGGAATATGTGACTACAGGCTGAACAATGGATTGCTGGAACATCTCTATGTTATGCAGATCCTGACTTTGCGCAAGCAGAACAAAGAATTTGACATCCTCATTGCCTTCTTCGAGCTGAAGCTCGGCAAGCCGCTGCCCATGGGTGGGGCTGCGCAAGTCCAAGATGGTGTGGTTGAAAGCAGGAAGATACAAGATGGTGAATCCATGATGGGGCTATCCATCTCACAGATGCAACGTTTGTGCAGCTATGTGGAAGCAAGGGCAGCCAACCATTGGAAGAAGAAGTCGCAGGACTTGCTCCAGGCTGAGGCAGCCGACGACATCGACGAGTGAACCTGAAGGTTGCCGTTGAAGGTTTGTGTTCGGCCAGTTTTGATTGGAGCAGCTGGGTGGCAGTCACATGTTCAGCCAGACAGGTACTAGAAATATAGCACGTACCAGGATCATCCAATGGGTATCCAATAGACTACCCTACCCTACTTACAGGTCTCCATTGGGCACCCGTTGGAAGTGCTAGGTATAATAGAGCCTTTTTTATCCATTTTTTCCCATATTCTAAACTCTCCAAGCTCCACCCAACGCCCCGCGCGAGCTCATGGCAGTTCGGTATGTGCTGTGGTACGGCCTCGGCTGCTTCGAGCTTTGCACGAGAAGGATCCACATTGCATCTTCCATCGGAGTTTCCCGAAATCCATCGAGAAAGACTTGCCTGCTGCATGATTCTGCGGAGAAGTTCTGCTGAGTCACGGAAATGAGTCTGTAAGTCATAGCAAGAGCGGACTGATGTGCGGTTTCTATCGTTTGTCTTTCTCACAGCCGGCCCTTTGCATGTTAGCATAAGTGTTAGCACGTTTTCTTACTGCAGTCTTTGAACTTTTAAAAGAGCACTGAAACAGGCTCCCACACTTCCAAAAGTTCCCACACTTCCTCCCCCCCGGGAACCCCCAGGAACCTCCAGTGGACGACCCGCAACCGGCCACGGCCGCCACGGGAGCGCCCACCGCGCCAGCAGCGCCAGACGCTGCGGCGTGGGAGGCGGATTTCTCGGCCTTCGCGCCAGCTGTGCCGGAGGGGGAGGCGCTGTGTTTGTGGGGGGGTTGAAACCAAGACAGCTGGAACCACTGCGGCAACAAGCATAAGCTTTTGTTAGTGGCAACCAGCTTTATTCACCAAAGGAGGAGGACGACGAGAGTTGAAACCAAGAGCGAGTCTGAGGTGCGTTCTTGGATGTGGTTCTTGGATTCTGTAGGCTGCAGGGTTTCAGTTATTTAAGAACAACTTCAGGTTTCATCATTTCGTGGATGGAATCTCCTCAAACCACCCGGTGCTGCTTTCTGCCACCGAGTGTGAATGTTTGCCAGGAGAGGTCCGAGCAGCCGGAGAAACCAGAAGAAGATCCTGGCCGCTGGCTTCAAAGAAGAGAGATGGAGACTTGTTGGGTTCAAAATCGATTGTGAACCCAATAGGCGCCACAATAGGGACTACAATAGGACTCCTCCAAAAGATGGGTTCGGAGTGACATTTGAGCAATCTGAATGGCCAAACCCAAAAAACGACGATTTCGACCTCACTTGCAACGTGGTCCGGAGGCGGATCGAGCCCCTACACAAGGAAAGCGACGTCGCGAGCAACACGTTGCGTTCGCAGATGTCTCGCAGATGAGGAACATTCCCATGCATCTAAATGACTCACCACTCCCCATCATTCATATTTGGTTTGTTTTCCTTTTCGAGCAAAAGCAATGAAATCATCGTCCATGCCGCAGTGGAAGCCAAGGTGAAGAGTCGCAGCCATGAGAAGCCAAAAAAGAGTCACCTTCGCCGAAACCGCGGACGTGGTGCTCATTATAGTATCATCCATGCATTAATTTACCATCACTAACCCAGCCTTTGATGTTTGAGCCCAGTGCAAAGACTACAGGGGCCATCCTCGTAGTCTGTAATATTCGGAAAATCATGCCATATCAGAGATGATTCTTTTCCCCTCCAGCATTCCGTGGTCCAGGGACGACAAGGTCACAGGTCATGTACATTGTTCTTCGTGGTCCTTTTATTTAGAAAGGCACCGAAGTGGTGCTTGCCAAATGGGTGTGTATTATATATCATAGGGAGACGCCCTGCCTCGTCCCGGTCGCTGGGTTGACTGGTCTACATGTTCCGAACCGAACTCCTTGTCGGAACGCCCAGAAGGAGGTCTCCCTAAGGAGGAGCTCCACACCCACGTGGTGCTGAAGTTTGGTGCCTTTGTGCGTGCCAGGCAGAACGCCATTGCTTTGCCCCCACCGCCAACCTCCACCACGAAGGTTGGAGATGGTGTGGAAATGTTGTGCCTTTCAACAATAGCATGGGTCACGCAGATCTTCAACAGCACAACTCAGAGGATTGGTGCTTCAATCATATTAAGTTTGTTTCATGTTGTTTCACATGACAATGGTGTTTGTCCCAAAACAACCATCAAAGTCTTCGGACATGGCATGCACCGACCTGGCCCGGCCTTGTAGGTGCCCGACCGGGCATCACCCGTGCCCACCGAGGCGAGGGAAGCCTGTTCAGCGGTTGGACGCACCACCAGACCTTGTACCGTTTGTAGGAAAGGTTTGGATGATCGTGGAAAGGGTGATGGTTATAGTATGTTGTAGCGTATAATTGTATAACATATAGTACTGACTTCCTAGATCTCTATAGTACCTTCCAACTACGAGAGTTAGCTTGCTGATGAGACCCCAAATGAAGTCATTCCAATCTTTGATATAGAAACCATCAGCAAAACCGCACAGCCAAAGGATTTTCGTGGAACCTCCCAACTCCTCGGTTCGTGGAACCTCCTCCTGTTCGGTTCGTGGACCCGGAACGTCCGAGGGCTGACGAGCATGTGTCCAAAGGGTCCCAGACGTGGTATAGTGTCAAATCCTTTGGAGAAACACAATGGTTCTTCGGTGAAGACTCTTAAATCAATGGCGGGCCAGGAATGTTTGGGTTGATTTTCAGGTGAAGCCTGACCAGGGGTCATGAAAGAGGGTCCTTTTGCCAGATGTGATCACAGAGTCAAAGTTTCGGCCTGATGGCGATAGGACACATGTCGACATTCCTCTCATCGACTGGTCAGTTTGATGACATTCCATGTCAGACATTCGTTGGAATCACCCAGACACTCCATGTATGGCATGTACAAGATACATTGATCCATATTGATCCCCTCACCGTCACACCACCCCCCAACTGATCGGCATACAAACATACAGAGTACCAAAAACGTCATATATGGAGTGTCTGGGCTTCTCCCACTCCATTGGGTTTCCACTATAATATATATGGGCCATATGGTTTCTTCCACTTCGCGTCCACGTGGTTTTTCGTCGCCTCGCCGCAGACAGCACACAGGTGCCTTCCTCCCAGCTGCGGGCCTCTCCCGAAGCATCTCCACAGGCGATCGATCGAGCCATCGGCCGAGCGGTTGTTCCCACGAGAGGCTCCGTTTTCGCCACGGGGCTGAGAAGCCCAGAGGCTCCGAACCCAGAGCTTAGCAGGGTTGTTGGAGTTTTGTTTTTTTTGATGTCCAGAGCGAATCCACAGGGGTCAATCATTCAAATCGAATCAGGTGAAGCATCGACATCGAACATCGCGTTGCTTGCTTCGTTTCCCCTACGTCCGCGACCTGACCAAAACCAAAGGTTTCTGCACCTGACATTACCTGACGACCTCCGTAAGAGTCTTGTTTTTGACCAACTCCAGTATTTCATGAGGTCAAACTGATCGGGTTCATGTCTCGTGAGCGATAGGGAGTCACATTTGTCTTCTTCATGTCACGTTCGTTGGCATTTCGTTCAGGCGCCCAGTGTTTCTCCTTCGCACAACGCCAGAGACTCAGAGCGCAGAGCGTCTCTTCTCCCCATGTTTTTTGGCCCCATAGCGCCAGCGCTGTGGTCTTGCACCAAACCACACGACACATAGATGTGATGAGTCGTGTTTTTCTCCAACCTGCTCTTTTTCTATATCTATCTCAGTCATCATATAATAACCACAAGCACATGCCTCACCCTAGCCACTGGCTCTCTAACTCCACCAACGCGCCAACGCTCCCCCCATGTCGCTCTTCACCTCGCTCCTCGCGGTGGTCCTCCTCGCGGGCACCGTCGCGGAAGCGGGAAGCGCCAAGCAGAACGGCACCGCTCTGCGCAAGTCGGTCGTGCAGGTGGCCGCCAACGGCGCGGCCACCGCCACTTGCGGGCCGCTAGATGCGCCGGAGAATGCACAGTGCAAGGAGGTCGTGGAGTGGGCGGCGGGCGGCGGCAAGTGGGACACCAAGGCTGGAAGTTGGTATCGCAACATGCCCAACATCGCGGGGGTGAAGCATGACCAGGCCACCTTGGCGGATTTCCAGCGGCTGTACTACTGCGCACCACCTGGGAAGGACCTAAGAAAGAGATTGTGAAAGCAAATTGTTTAAAGGAGAGAAACATGTGACATAAATACGTGGCAAAAGTCATACGAATCTCATTGATCTGATCGCATGTCCAAGAAATATAGCCTATAGGTGATCAACCTCCCTCGTTTCCCCTCGTTTTCAGCTGTTCCATCCTTGTCTTTCCAGAACCGCAACCCCCCCCGCGACCCCTGCAGGACAAGTTCTGCGGTTTGCCGCCCTGCACCGGTTGCAGCGAACCGCCCTGCACCGATTGCTTCGCCGGGCATCAGCTCTACGCGTCCATGCGGCCCGGCTGCGATGGCAACGACCGGAGCATCGGCTGTGTGCCACCCAAGACGGCGATGGGAGACTTGGCGGAAGGGCGGAACAAGAACATGGTTTTTGAACAAATTGTTAACTATATTTATGTTTGTTTTGTTGCTCTTTTTTTTGTGTGTGTGTGTGTGTGTCCACCCCTGGACAAAGGGTCTTCCACCACCACTC
>CAXAMN010027084.1:142404-167259 GCA_963970005.1 Durusdinium trenchii | reverse complement strand
TCTTCTTCGATGCTTTGTCCTTCTTCTTGGGAGCCTCCTCGGGTTTTGCCATCGCCTTGCCAACTCGGGATGTCTTCTCCTTCGCATCTTCGTTTGCCTCACTGTCCTTTTTCTTTGGCTCCTCTTTTTCCTGACTCTCCTTTTTGTTTGGCTCCTCATTGCCTTCAGACTCCACATCCTTCAGGTCGATCTCATCTCGCTCCTCCTTCTTGTCATTCTTTGGCGCTTCCTGGGTGTTGTCCTGTTCTTGTGCTTCTGTCATCGCCTCACTGTCTTCCTTCTCCTTAGCCACCGTCTTCCCTTGTGCTTCCTGCTCCTTGCTGTCCTTCAATTCCTTCTTTTTCTTCTTTCTGGCATCATCCACTAGCAGCTGCAGTGCTTTGATTCTCTCAGAAGAAAGCGAAGGGTTGTTCTTTTCGTTGGACTCTGAAGTCCGCACCGGCATTGTCGGCTTGGATGTGGAAGCTTCCGATGAGGCAGCCGGTGACTCCAATGCTGGAGCAGGTGGCGAGTCCTTCAAGCATCTTGAAGGCACACGGGAGCCTTGATATCTTGAAGGTATATTGAAACATGATGAAGGCATATTGAAAAGGGTCCTTGTCTGCAGATTGGCGGCTTGCAGAACTTGGGGAATATCGGCCCTAGGCTGTGAGAACAGTACGACAGGATTGTGGCAACACCATATAGTTGCAAATTGATGGATCATCTTACAACTTACAACCTTTCCTAGGTCCGTGACCCCTTTGCATGGCGGAGTTTCTGTGAAGGACGAATCTTTTTGCACCAGTGCATCCAAGTCCTGCCAATTGCCAGCCCTAATTACGTTACTGAGCACAACAAACAAAGCACCTACAGAAAAGTAAGTCCATGAAAGCCAACTATCAGTCCTTCTCGAAACCATGCTTGGCTAGTAGATCTTCCAAAACCACCATGACGGTCCAAACGGCGGTCACACCTTCAGACCTAATGCTATGACCAGTTCTCCTAGCTTGATGCTTGAGCAGGCCAGTATGTCAACGTACTGAGCATCAAGTCCTTTCCAAAAACAGATGATTCATTGACAAGTGATTGAAAGTAGCTTAAAGATACCCTATTATGATAAGCTCCTGGTCTTCCCTTCCGCTTGAGATCCTGCACTTTCTCGAGCTTGAGAAACCTGGACGAACCATGCGCCAAAAGGTACTCGTCCACACCAACCTCCACAGGCACATGGGCAGCCTCACATGGGGAAGGACATGGCTGTGGTTGGAAGCTTTTGGGTTGGAATCAGTCGCACGTGTTCAACTAGGGATAGCTAGGCGGTCTCCTTGAAAGTCTTTGTACACTATCGGGTTTTGCACTTGAACCATACCCCGTTTTGTTTGGCAATCGTTTGGCCATGAAGCCAAAAAAAAGCTTCCATCTTTGCCTCTCTTCCACTTGATCCTTGGTTGCAACCAAAGTGTTGCTAGAACATACCCAACCTAAACCCCAAAGAAGAAAAGAAAGAAGTGAAGCTTACTTCCAAACAGGGACAAGCCTCCACCTTCCCTGATCGATCCTTGCTATCCACCACAAACAAAGTAGTTCCAGGCAAACGTCCACTGATCTTGGCCTCTAGGTTGTACCTGTCTTGGAGCGAATCGATGTTCGTTGGCTCATTGGTCCATGGCGGAAGCTCCTTCTCCTCCGGCTTTGATTCCTCCAGCTCCGGCGCAGGCGCAGCTCCCTGGTAGCTGGAAGTGAACCTGAGGCCAGGAACGGGATCTGGTGGGAACGGGATACAGCTGTGTTTTTTTCTGCTGATAACCAAATGGTGCCAGAACATGAACACACAAAAAGACAGTTAAAGTTACTGATATAACAGCCAGATAACTTTTGGTCGATGTCATTCAAGAGCTGGGTCCAATCAGCTCTGAACACAACATCCTCACTGTAGCGGCCTCGAACCGCTGCCGGCACTGTGATCTTGAACTTCTCGGTGAACTCTTTCTTGTCACTGTCTCCATGCTCCACGTGCATAAGTTTGAAGGTGAAATCACTGAGTTTCACCTCATCGGGCAGGTCACCAAGAGTGGCTTCATATGCACGAACTCTTCCCATTGGGTGCTTTCCACTCTTCCATGCCTGGAAGGGTGTTTCCCTGGTTCCCCGCAATACAAGCTTATTTTTGAATTTAGTAGCAAAGTAACACACTTTGACTTCAGTTCTATTCCTTGAGTTCATGGTTGAGAACAAAACTGTCCTGGACCAATTCAAGTGCCAGTGTCTTCTCACAGAAATCCACCACACCAGCTTGCTTGCTAAAGCTGAATGACTGTAGTTGGTAGCCAGGCATTGTGGTCGCGCACCTGGCTGTGTTGTGAAGCTCCCCTTTCAAACCACTTTTGTTCTTCGATCAAAAAAACGAAAACTTGTCCAAAAAAGAACAACCACGAACAGGCAGCTGAGGGACTGCACACATGTGCGCTCCAACCAGCAGTCGTAGGGAGTGCAGTTGATGACCCCAAGTAGTTTTGATCCCAAATTGGCCTTGAGAGCAAGTGCTGACAAGATCGCTTCTGGAAAGCCGCTGCCTGATAGGTATTGGGCTGCCTCCTGGTATTCTGAGAGTGACCTCCAAGGATGGGAGGATGGGAGGATGGGGTATGACTACAATTCTGGGGCTGCACCTAAAGTAGATCTTGCCAACAGAAGGCAGTTAAGAGTTAGGTGAAATTGCAGGTCAAGAAATAATTTATTATGTGCCATTATTTACTTGTCAATCCTTGGCAGGTGTCAAGCCGTGCCTGTGCCCCTCAGACGCATGGGGCAAAGAATCCCTCTCTGCATTTGGGATGACGTATGCAGATTCAGCTTGAAATGGAATAAGTCGTCTCGGTGATCTGCAGGGTTGTGGCTAATGAAACCTGTTTCAGAAGCACTCCAGCCCCAGTTTTAACATAATTCATGCCCCTTTGTGTTTTTTCCAAGAGTGTGGTACAATGATTTTCAAGACTGCTTGCCTGTCCAAAAGCAGCTGGCACGAGGAGAAGTGATTGTCCGCTTCGGTGGCTGCGTCCATGCACACCCAAGCTTGAAAGCATAGTGGCACACGTTTGGTGCTTGGTGGTAGGTCCATTCTAATCGTGCAAAGGTGGTTGGCTACGTGTTTCAGGTCACACTTGTCCTCAAACCGGCGCATAGCGTCACGCACATTGTTTGCCAACTTCTCAGACACCAACACTGGCGCTGTCACAAATGCCACAGAAGCAGTGGGCTTGTTGCGAAAAAGCGCTGTCATCAGGTCCACCATGGAGGATATATCCTTGTTTGTAGTCTTCCCCAGCTTGGTGAAGTCGATCCAAACAATCAGGCTTCCGTTCTTGGCAGTCATATCATTCATGAACTCAGGGTCAGGGTTGGGATGCCATGCAATGCAAATTAGTTCCCCTTAATGTCCCATAAACCCAAACCCAAACAATTTGGTCACATGTCCTTCTCCACAGCCATTGTAACATCTGGATCTTCCCATGGTGCCCCACACTTGAAGGACGCTGAAGAATCCATAAAGCCCTTCACAATTGCAGCTCCAATCGTATTTTGATTCTTCAAGTGAAGAATCCGAGCTGTCCTCTTGCTTTTCCTTCCAAAGTCTTGCCAATCATGATTTGAATTCACGTTACTGTTAGGATGTAATTTGTCGGATTCATTCCACACACCATTCCATGAAGTGTTGCATAGCAGTTTCCGGGTTGACCCAAACCCTCTCACACCTAAAGAGGGAAAATGACACTTTTCGAGACAGGGTTCACAGAACGTTGATCGGCTTCAAAAAGCCGCCCGAGCGTTGCACAATCTCTGGTCAATTGCAGGACATCTCGGTCAAAGGCCGCCTTTCCTGAAGGCGCGACGGCAACTCGCTGGCAGAGAAGGGAGGGGAAGCTTTGGGAGGAGGGCTTTGGGATGTTGGGTTCGGCAATCAAAACCTGAAAGCTTAGCAAGTACAACCACCTAGATTCGGGCGTCTTGTGATAAAGACACGAGCTGCTCATCCACTTTCAGAAATGCATCTTCCTTGTGGACCCAGAACAAAGTCAGGTACAAAAGCAATTTTGGTCGTGTGATGTTAGTTCTTGAAAGCCCCATGAATGAACTAACATGAACTAACATAAATTCAGAACCAATACTCATACAAGGCACAGTGGTTGCGCTGCTTTGTTTGATGTTTTCTTGCCAGCATGTTGCCAATGAAGCTGCATAGGTGGGGTCCTTCAATGCGAGCGCCTCTTTGATCTCAGGGTGAAAGTCCCTGAAGCAACCGATTTTCAGGCCAAACCAGATACCACAAATGAGATCAGGTTGTCAAAAGCTTCCAGGGGATCTATTTGGGGCCACTAAACCAGCTTATGCACAATTGTTCTGCCGAGGTGCCCCTCAAGGCTTCTGCTTCTCACAGAATCCAGAACAGCTTGGTCAAACATCTCGGTACCATCATCGCATTTGGAGGCGGCCATCTCTTCAATCCTTTGTCGTTCAATGATCCAGACATGGATGCCAGTAAGCACAAGGGTGCCAACGCCAAAAAACACAAAAATGTTAAACAAATAATGATGCAAAAGGGTCAGCCAACCCAAAGTGCAGCAAACATCAGCCTCCATGCACCAGTCTTGCTGGCTGAGCCGTACCACAGTCCTGCTGCCAGCTCTTCGAACACTGACGCTATGTACCAGCAGGATGCCTCAACAAGAAGAAGGCTTAGGCAATGAGAGGTCTTTCAGGCAAGTCACTAGTTATCACGAGGTGCAAAAAAGAAAAACCTGACTACTCTGAAGTGAAGTACGATCCATGAACAATGCTTGTTTGAACTTGTTCATGGTGAGGATCGAATGCCACCGCGAGCTGGAGACCTTCGCAGTCCCATCTAGCAGCCACCGGGGCTCCAAGAGCAGATCCCGCGAATATGCTGACAGGGTTGTTGGGGAACATATCAAAACTTTTTGACAATGCTCCAGGGTGTAAAGCTGGTTTTGGGGTTGTTGGGGAGCATATCAAACCTTATTGACAATGTTCCAGGGTGTCAGATGGTTTTGGGCAACCCCCGACCTGATGCGTCCCACTTGAATTGATGGAGATGGCAGTTGATGCGGTCCCAAACTGTGTCGTCCACCCCCCACCTCAAGCACAATCAAGCCAGCATCGACCCGGAAATTACGACTACCGGACACCTATTTCACCCACAGAAAGGGCCAACCATTGAAAGGCTAAACAAGTGCATCAAGCAACTTTGAATGCATAGAGCTGCATTGCAGTATCCGGTCCAACCTGGTACTTTGGATTTGCTGCTGCCACGCCGTACGAGTTATACTCGGCAATGCTCTGTAGGAATGCATTCCGGTATCCATCGCTACCACTGAAGGCACCAGGATCCTGAAAAAGGGGACTCCAACATGGCAAAAACAATAAATCACCATCAGCAGCCTATTGCTGGAGCTTTGTTTTGTTCAGGTCCACTAGTTGCTAGCTGCCACCCAAATGTATGTTGGGGTAGCAAATAGGCCATCATACCATACCGGAACCCTCTCCTTATACATGAGCTCTTGGGTCCTCCTTGCAAAGACCAGACACTTCTGTATGAGGTTCTTCCGCTCACGTTGAGCCTGTTGCTCAGACATCTGGATCCTCTTCCATTCATAATGGGACTCATCACTTTCTTGGCCAACCCTGCACGCCAAGGTTGCCACACTCTGAAGCCACCTGGCCAGCTGGCAATTGGTGGAGGCTTGCAGAAAGGGACAAATAGGAAACAATACTCCCAAACCACCTCCAAACCGAGTATGGAAATATTCCGCAGATTATACCAAAGGACGAACTTTTCGCGGCAGATTATCTGCAGATTATCCCAAAGGACGAACCTTTCGCTGGAAGGTTCACCCCTGGGGATGGGAGGAAAGACATTCTGCGTCACGGATTTTGGCTTTCTTAGTGCCCGCCCCAAAGGACGAACTGTTGGCCGGAAAGTTCACGTTTGGAGATCTTCTGCGAGCCCTGGACTTTATCATTCCTTCAGTCTCCTAGCCTAGTCTCAATAAATTTTCATATTGTTCTTCAATTGTGAGTACTTAGACATCCTCAGGGGGGGCCCGGCAGATTATCCCCAAGGACGACGTTTCCAGCGAACAGTTCACCTTTGGGAGCTTCCCAAAATTTCCACCAAATCCACGACGCATAATGTCCCAAAGTCTAGTTTTACATAGTTGTACCGATCCATCTTCCCAGGCTAGACAGAATATCACTGCATAATATCACCGATGAAGAATGGTCCCATTGAGTGGTTTCGTTCCAATTTTCAGACAAGAAAGGTCCCCTGATCAGGCCTGCAGAAGTCGTGCTTGCTAGAATCGCTCATCTCATCTTTGTGCAGGAAAGTCCACAATGCTCCAAAATAGATCACCGAGAGCCTGCCCAAGCCTTTCGTGCAGTGGAGCCGTCCATGTTTGGTGGCTTCCCTGGCTTTGCATTCCATGGGCTCCCTGAATCGATCATACCCTGTGAAAAAGATATCCATGGCCAAGTCTTTCCACATTGGGAGCAGTGGAATCCCATCAGCTGGCATGTGGTACCAAACTGAAGTAAGAGGTACCTCGATGAGTTTGTTCGGGTCCAGATCCTGAGTTGGGTCATGAGATTCTGTGGGTTGGGAAAGAACCACTGCAGACAAAGGAAAACATTGAATGTTCGACCCACGTGAACAAAAGAGAATATATTGGCCATGTTTGGCTTAGAAACTGCTGGGTTTGTTGCGAATGGGCTTCCAACCTGTCCAGGAGCGATCTCGTCGAGCCATGACCACAAGGCTTCTAGGATGCCCTCTCCAACGCTCATTGTGTCAATAAGCCATTTAACTGGATGTTCTCCTCCAGCTACATCAAAGGTCCTACAGATGGCATTGGATGGTCCCAGCCGACACAACACCTGGCAGCCTCCTAGTTCCCTCCCTGTTGGGCCTGAATCTGACTAACCACGGCAAGAGGTACCCATAGGCCCATAGGTGAGAGTTCCCCTAGAACATGGTCTGATATTGAATGCAAGGTTCCCCAAAGCATTTGCCATGAAGTCATCGCACCAGGGTTTCGACGGTCTAGCGCTCTTTGCACCCCCTCCCCTCGGAGGTGCAGCGCGCTTCGACATGGCTGGAGAAATGAACGGTCAAGGCCTGCTAGCCGGTCGCCGTGGAGGGAATGCAGTCAACTTGTTCACAAGGACATGGCCTCTCAAGAACATGTCCGACATGTTCCTAACGGGACATACCCAAAGATCCAAGCATGGCAGCCAAGTTGTTGCAGTTCTTTTGCACGGACAAACCCACACCGTCCTATTCCAAAACAGTTGCACTGTTGTAGGTACAGGCGCAACACGGGTGCATTTTCTCCAGACCCTAGCTTCAATCGCTGTTTGACCAGTGAACCAGTCATTGTCCAATTAACGTTCAGCTCAAGAAAACAAACTTGCATCTGCTCAGCAAATTACAGCCTCACTTTTGGGGGATCTTTTGCAAACCCAAGGCTGCACACATCATGACAGCACCGATGCACGGCACTGACATGGCATTCCCTGCCATTTTGACCTGAGAAGTCCTGGCTACATCTCCCAATTGCAGCATGATGGATCCGCTGTCCCGTGCTTGCTTCTTCGTGACCGGCAGGACGTGCGATGAAAGGGCTTCGTCAGGTTCAAGATAGCGGTTGTGGGCCTAGTCGGGAAAGCAGCTTGGCATTGAATTGAATAGTAGGTAGTCTTACAATTTGGTCACATTGAACTGATGACCCTGAAGTCTATTTGGGGAGAAGGCTGGCCTGACTGAAAATGCGGCCACTGTTTGTAGTCAACGTTTGAAGGCAGCCATCTTTGCATTCCCCCCTTGCTCTTCCGTTTCTGCAAATCTGATTAAGGTCAGGATATTGGTAAGAGGTCTTCTCCTGGTAGTCCTTGAGATTCGATGCCTAAGGCGATGACAGTTAGTGAGCTCGAGTAGTTCAATCACAAGACCATACAACTACCTAGTTACTAGCAAAAATAACAACGAAGTAGGGTTTTGGTTTCGAGCTTTCACCCCAGTGCCACACAAAGGTGCTGCGCTTGGCGTGAGTTTCGCCTTTGGAAGGTCTTTGAAGAAATAGGCCCCGGCATTCATGGTCACTTGGGATCTCAAGCACTCAACGAATGAGTGGAGAGTGAAGGGACAAACCCACCGGACTTCCTCCCGCTTCCAGCAGATCATGAAGACCCTTGCCCTGCTGCAGGGCAGCCCCAGCAGTCTTGGATCCACTCTGATAGAAACCAGATCCCATTGGCCGCCCAGTTCTCTCTTGACCAATGCCTCTTTGTATTCTGTCACATTCTCGATTATAAGTACCGAGTTCTTGCTGTTTCTCATGTTGGCATAGTAAGACACATGTACCTCATGGGATGGTCCTGTCTCTTGCAAACGCCGTCCCATGAGCGAGTAGTCCACGCAAACTGGACCTCAACCGAGCTGTGGCAACATTCACACCATCAAAAACAACTGATTTAATCTTGTTTTGGTTCCAAGGTTTGGACCAGCCACATTGACCCTGATGCCTAGAGGCGGGCGGCTTTTTTGGTTTGAAGAGCAGTGTAGTGGAGCATGTCTGTTTCATTCAGAGTGCTGAGACAGGTACAATCCTTGTCTGGATCAGGCTGAAGCTCACACATTTGGTTGTGCCTACTGCAAAAGCAATACTTGTTCTTCGTGTTCATCTGTCTGATGTCTGGGAAGATGCACTGATCATCATCAAACGTTGCTTTCAAGACTTTCTGGCATGCCCGGTCAATCTCACAAGCCGAAGTGATTGTCACACCACAGCCAGGTGCAAAGCGCTGTGCAGTAGCTTGGATGGAGAGGGCAGCCTCAGAAATCATGAGTTTCAGGAAGTTTCAGGGGCTCTTGAGGCAACAGGACTTGGGACAGGACTTGGGTCGTAATATTTAATTGGAACTCTTCTTGCGACAGGACTTGGGTCTAGACGTTCTCAGCACAACCCACTCCGGTGAATGCCGTTGATAGACTCCATCTCCACTGTGAGAGCCTCTGTTTGACCCACGCAACGCCGTATACTTTCGCGATACGATTCAGGAACATCGGAGCCCATTTGTAAGTACCACCAATTGTCCGAAAACGGACGGGGTCGTACAGAGTGGCCATGGGCACTGAAGTCTTTGGGTAGTAGCGCCTCAAGAAAAAAGATATTGAATGAGTAAGCGACAGCATTGCACACTATTCCACAAAGAAATGAGATTCAGACTCTGTGGTCTTCAACTGTTTGTTCCTGTCACCAGTATGCATGAGGCAAAAGAACCATGGGCTCGTGACTCCTATCAAGTCCATTCGATAAACTTCGAGAACACACTTGATAGGACTTGGGACCCCGCTGCCCCGACTTCTTCTTCTTCTTCTCAAAAAGCGTTTTGCTGACCGTCCTTGAGTTTCTGGCTTACTGTCAAGACATGTCAAGACCTTCCGGGAGGCCCTGAATCATTCCCACAGGTTCAACCCAAAGGACAGGGTGGACCTGTAGTTGGTGACATTTAAACGCAACAATTGGGGAGAAGCAAGTTGTGCATCCAAGGCCGGCTATGGATCGTGGCACAGAAGCTTGGCCGGAGTTTGTGTCGGGTTCCATATGAAGCTGTGTCCACATGAGCCAAACCCAAAGCCCAGCTAGGAGACTGACTTTCGTGAGGCAGCCCCTCCAGGCTTTGAAGCTTTCTTCCTGGGCGCGCTGTTGAATGTCTCCCAAACGAACCAGTGATAGTATGAGGTCCTACTTAGTTCATTATCCTTTTACTTTGAGACTGCACTTTCGGAGTCTTCCCCGCTCACTGCTAAAACATTCAGTCAGTCTGACATAGTCTGACCATTAGCCGTGAAAACAAGGGGTCTCTCTCTCTCACCTAAGGATAAAACTGGGTGGGCCTCGTAGCCAGCGCCCTGCCAGCAAGCAGCAAGCAGAACGGGATGGTTAAACAGGAAACTGGATGTGCAAATCAAACCTTTGGTGGGCCTGAGCACTCTGGATTGTTTGCAATCTGCACGGCCCCTAGTGAAAATAATTTCACTACAAAGGGTGAGATGTGAAGGCTTTTCCCATCACCGAATGCTCACACTAAGTTTAGAACTTGCACTTTGCTGGACACCTGGATTGTTTCAGGAAGTTGCGTTTGGTATCTAAAAGACATGCTTTGAACAGGCTTGATTGAGCTCGTAACTTGCTTTTCGCACACTGCTTAGTCACCTTCGCCATTTGCCTAGACGATCTTGTAACAGTCATTATCTCGTTTGAATATTTGATAGATGCTAGTGAGCTAGTGTCCTGGCCTTGCACTGCCTTGAGGCACTTTCAAAGCTGCAGCTACTCCCTCACGAAGGCTCAAAGTCCTCTTGCCCATCGTGGAGATTTGAGCCTCGTCCCTCCAGAAAGGCGAGAAGTTCCTTACAGTAACTGTCAATGGCAGAGGTCCTTCACAGACTGCAACCACTTTGCAGAATCAATAGTCTCAGTCCGATTTGTTTCACTTATGATTTTGTATGCCTCTTACAAATAAAAGGCTGTGAATTAGCATCGTTTGATAGAAGCAGCCCCGACCGCAGACTCAGACTGGGTCTGTGGCAAAAACTTCTGAGCTAATTAAACTAATTGGTGTTCACGGCGTTTCTTCGCCATGCTCAACCTTGTCCATCTCACTTAGCTGTTTCGCCCAGGTTTGTCTGATGAAGGTGCTCTCAGCCTCCAACAAACTGAAACAAACAGCCCTGCCAGGTGCTTTTCAAGTTTGAGATTAGCCCAGCCTCGAAAAGCCAACGTTTTTCTTCGGGAATCTGGAGACATGTGAAATGGATATTTCAACTGTCTCACTGTTTAAGAGGTGGTTTTGTCACAATTCCAATGGCAACGCTTCTTGAACCAAGCCTGGGAATCTGCAAACTCCCATGGGTCACACGCCTGGGTACCAGCATGAATGTCACTCCTGCTCTCAGGAATCAGGAACCAGCCTCTTTGCTCTCATCGATGGGCGCAGCGTCTAAGCAGAAGACCTGGCACCAAGACACTTTCAGTTGTGGTGGGGGTGGAGGGAAACACAACAGCAGAAACAATCAACTTCACAAGCTTGTGTCGCAAGGGCTTGGTGATGGCAGGAAGCGTGGGGAAGATTGCACTGACCATGCCTTGGTGGAACATTTTGGAAAAAGAGACTGAAATAGACTAGTAAGAAACCTTTCTGTTTGAAAGACTTGGAAATCTCATTGAACTGGGCCTGAGAGGTACTCCATGTGACCACTCCACGACCTTGGAAACTGTGTTTTATGTAGTTTAGGAAACATGTTGTTAAGCAGTACCCTCAGCATCAACTGTCATCCAAGGTGAAACTGAACAACACTGGCTTCACCCGCCTGAGTGAAGTGGCTGGCTCGACTTGCTACCCAGAGCTCCTTCAGTAGTCCCAAAAAGAGAATCGATTTGAACACCAAAAGCCCATCAAGTCAAGTAGAAGGTTCCTGTAACAGAGGAGCACACAGTAAGTCGAGAATAGGAATCTTGAGTTTACCTGAGAATGACAGTCACGCACCCACTGCCGTCCTTGTGCGATTGTCAGCAACGAGCTGTGGATGTCACGCCAGCAGCGAGAATAAGTTGGACATGTGATGGAATCTGAAACTGTGTTTAGTTTTCTAATGCTCAGGAGTAGAGACCTAGCAAAGTTCCATCTCAAGCTCAAAAGTGTAAAGGCCATGGAAACAGGCAGGGCTGACATCAGGGACAACCTCTGGAGTGGAACGGCTCGCCTGCTCCACTGCTGTACATTGTACATTGGAAAAAGTTTGACTCACTGCTGGATCTGGTCCTGCTGTGGAGTGGGAATTGCTCGCTCTTGCTCCTAAACTTGGCAATGTAACATCCTCTACCTGTAACGTAGTGTGGATAAAGTTCCAACAAAAGCCCAAATTCTGAATAAGTGCAGCGCATCCTTGACCACTCCATGTTTGGCCTTGAAGCGGGTTAGCCAGGTGAGCGAAACTATCACCAAGGGAGCTAGTGCTGGCTAAAGCATGTTTCACCTGTGCACTGAATGGGTTGCTGGCACTAGCTAGGCCACACATCTTACTTTCGAAAGTTGGTCATGCAACCCTGCAATCTAAGTTGAACAAAGTATTCAACTTGGGGAGTCCGCTTGGCGTTGGACTTTTTTGAGAGGAGGTTGCTGAATGCCTTGCCATGCAGGTGAGTCGGCAACGCCAGGCACAACTCATGCAGTGAACTTGTAGCCAGAGCTGTAAAGTACAACAAACTATAACAAACTCTTGTTTGCAAAAACATCGGCCTTGAATCACTTCCAAGGCCATTGAAACCACCCACCTTCCACCCTCCTTGCCCAAATGGCTGCACCACATGCACGCACGCACACATACCAATCATCACCGATCTGTCATCATGTTTGTGCTTTCAACAGCCCCAAAGCAGTTTTGTTGTGAATGCAAAGTTCTTTCTCAAGACACTTTCGAGAACCAGGTGTGAAACCGACCCTGGCTCCTCAAGCTACTTTGCAGCTGGGAGCAAGAATCCTTTCGCAACCTCTATCCTCAATGTTTATCCATTGAGTTGTGCCCTAAATCGCATGACTGGTGCTAGCCTGTGCAAAGATGATGGCAAGCCAGTGTTGATCCCTTCCGGGTCCGAGTCCTGAGTCAGTGTACAAATGTCAGAAGGACCCTCCAGGCCCTCCGGGTCCTAAAACCGTTTGCAAGCAAAACAGCAGCAATTCTGCTGAGACACAGCCTCCAGCCAAGGTAATGTCGGGACACTCCCTGGTCTGACATATGTCATTGCACAGGTTTACCTAGGTTCCGCTGGTTGCCAAGTCGGTGCTATCAAGTGAACACTTCTTAAAACTGTATCAAAAGACGAGTAACCAAAAACTGAACACTTCGCGCAGAAGTCTCAGCAGGCGCTCGTGTCAAGATGAGGCTTGCAAGCGCAAGATAGTCAGTCTTTTTGTTTGGTTTGGTTGTCTTCAAACATCGGGCCATGTTGGGTATTGGCTGCAATCTCTGTGTGTATCGCTTGGGCCAGCAGAGCACCGGCTCCTTCAACAAACCATTCATTCATTGAACCACTCACAAAGCTCCATCAACACCATCAACGCATGTCACAAATCACAGCACTACCAACAAGCAGACAAGCCTGGACAAGGAGGGTGTCTGATGCGAAGCGCTTTAACAACATCACGACGTCATCCGGATGAGACTCCAAGTGTGCCCCTCGCCCCTCTGCAATGATCGTCAGGTTCCGTGGTATGTCTGCAGGGACAACTCACAGACTGAGTCGAGTTGCACAAGTTTGAACGACATGATTTTGAACGATTAAGTTTTGGAACACTGAACCTGCTCTTCTCATCATGAGGTACGCGTGTAAGCCTGACGAATCTTCCTTGAAGCCTCCTGAGAATGTGCAAGGGGCTGAGGACAACCAATCTTTCCACGGCCGAATGGCATCAATGTACTCCACCTTGATGGTGCAGGTGGGACCAATCCAGGAGCGGATCCCGATTTTCTGCAAAATCCACAGTAGCTTCCTCAATCAAATGAAATGCAATCTTGCAACATCCATCAACCACCATCCACCATCCATCCAAATCCATCAACCTTTGACGTCACCCATCCAAGTCACTCCTCCAAGTCTGTCTCATCGCAGACTATGTCCACATACTTCATGGCCGTGGCCACCAGCCCGAAGAGTTGATCTGGAGATCAATCCAACAAGATAAGGACTTGAGCAATCAGACACATCAAAACACTGGTGCATTGAAATGGAAGGCGAGGCGCCGAGAACGCCGTGAGTGTGGCCTACTCTTGCAAAGAGTAAAGCCGCCAGTTTGAATTTCCCTCGGGAAACCAGCCAAGAACACAGCTTTAGGCACCACTGGTTCTTTGTCTCGCGGACACAGTTATCCGCCTTGGGCCCGTGCAATGAGATGCAATGTCTTTGAAGAAACAGACTCTGACTTAGAAGCGGTGTTCTTTTGCAAACGGTTTTACAGCGCTAGATGCAGTTCAAGCTTCCCAAAGGAGAAGCTCCTTTGGGCGGGGGGGGCCCCTCGCTCCTTGATTGCATCCATAGCATACTCGATGCTCCGCAAGGTGGTCTCCATCACCATGCTTGCGTCCCCCGCGCATCGGGGACTGAGTATCCAGAAAATCAGTGTTACATTATGTATCCTTAATTGACAGCGCAAGTACACGGGAACCAGAAGCTCAAGCAAAACGAAAGGAACAACACATAACTGTGAAAGCGTTGTTGCTTCTCTTCAAAAGTCCACACTCCCTGGATCTTGAACTTTGGTTTCTGTAGCGGCATTTCGGATTTAGTCATTCGCAAATGACGATTTCTTGGCACTGACCACTTTGCTTGGTCCATTCCGTCCTTATGAATACAAGGTAACACAAGCATACCCAAGCATTCCTCAACAAATGACTGACGTATCTTGAATCGGTCCAGGTGCAACGTGAAGTGTCAATGCATCTCCAGCATTGCTCAATGGATTCTGGGCCTGGTTGCAAGTCTATAGGCTGGCAAACGCCCCTAAGTCAACATCCTTGAATTTCAACTCAACTCTGATTGACTCTGCCTGGAGGTAATCTTCCAAAGCCCTGTCTTCTCCTACCTGGTCCACGTGCTGCTTGTAGCTCTTGGCAATGTCGAACCGTCTCTGCATGTCGCTTACCTGAGGAGTGACAGAGTCTCTATTACAATCTCCAACACACAATTGCATCAAAGCAAACCTGAAGTAGCCAAAGGGAACCAAAGTGCAGGAGTGGTCCTGAATAGTTCCTTGTAGTCACAGCAATCATCGCACGTTCCGTGCGTGCTTTGTGGTAAAAACTTCAGGATTGGCCTCCAATATTTGTCATATGTTTGCCAGAATAGGCCATACCTTGTGACTTGGTACGTGCATCAATGAACGCCGAATGAAAATAAGGCTATATTATCTACAATGCACTGCTGCTTTACGCATTGCAGTTGAAGCACGACACCCCTTCTCTGCCCCACTGATGGAACAGCATGCGTATGTTGCCTGGAGGCAACCATCTTGTAGGAAGGGATTGCACTGATTGGCAGAAGTTGCTCTCGACTGCCCTGGGCTGGCGCATGGGCGGGCCGCATCTCAAGAACAGAAGACAAGGGTTTCCTCATGAGTTCCGATGGCTAAGCTTATGGCTGCGTGAAGAAGGAGTTGGCACCGAGAAGGTGCATCCGCAACTCCTCATCGGACTCGATGCTCTCAGCAGGAATCTGCAGGTCTGTGTCTGGCCCTCCTGAATCTGAACTACCTCAGAGCTGGAGATTCAAGATACCCAGCGAAGATACATAGCGACGAAGTCAACACAGTAGCTGAGACACACTCCGCAACAAGCAACAATTCACTCAAGATACCCTCATCGTCGGACAGAACAGGATTGCGCTCTTCCAGGACAACTCTGAGTTTCTCTGGCTTCATCTTTCTTGGGCGACCAGATCTACAAAACCTTGACTGAATCACGAAACACAATCGGTCGTGAGAAACCACAAGAATCTTGAAGCTAGGTTCAACATCCTGTGCAACACTTCCCATGATGACTGAACCAGGGTACTTATCAGGCAGCATGCCTGCTGATTTCATATACACGCTCAGCAGGAACTGGTTGACCAGCCGCATTTTCACCGGGGATTTCTTCTTTGCCTAATGTTTCAGACAATACAACGAAGTCTCAATTGCCACAACTCACTGGACATGGAAATTATTGGAAACTGTTTCTACCGAGATGCCCCTCCCCAAACGCCGAATCTGCGATCCATTCTCCCTCGCTCAACCCGCTGAAGTCTGGAATTCCCAACTCCCAGAATCGCTAAGCAGCACTTGGGTCCAATGCATCGGCCTAGCAGAATCCAAGTACGACGCTGAGTACCTTCACGCTGTCCACCTGTCACACTCCTCAAGTACTCATCCTGAACATGCTTGGCCAATGACCAGAACAGCTTCAGAAATTGAAGCAATGCTTGTTTGAGGTCAACCACCGCTTGATAGCAGGTTCGTCTATGACATCTGCATGATGCTTTCGCCCTCAAATGGTCCAGTCGTACTGAATCAGCTCCATGCTGACCCCACCTTGGCAGCGCGAGAAGCCACTAAGCCCACCCAACAAGCAGTTAACAGTTGGCATCCGATAGTCAACAGTTAACAAACTAACTACAACAACAACAACAACGACAAGAGGTTCAGTCTAGGAACGGCATTCGGTCTGGCATCTTGGAGTGAAACTTCCTCTTGGCGTTGTTATAGTTTGGGCGCTTTCGGTCTGGTACTTTGGCTTCTCTAGCTGTTTTGCCCTCCAAAATCCCTGAAGCTGTATCTTTGAAGGACATCAACCCTTGCAGGGAAAAAAATTGCTGATGCCTCTTCCTTCACCGTTTCTGATTCCGGATTTGGTGGCTGTGATGTGCCAACGCTGTTCAGATTGGAGATGAACTTCTTTCTGACAGAAACATTTGCCTTCTCAGAGAGAGGCTCACTCCTAGCAAGTGGCTTCGCAACGACTGAAGCTCCAGATCCTGAACTTGGGGCGGTGACCAATCCAGTGGGCCCTCCACTGGAAGCAACAGGTTCCAAGCTTCTAATGAACAACCTGCGCTTGTCTGACATGGCTTGACCAGGCCAGGTGAATGAGTCTAAAACAAATGTGGCTGACTTGTGAATGAGTATAAAGCGACAAACTATCTGGTCACTTCCCCTGATATAATGTCGCTTGGAAAAGCTCCTTCAATGATGAACCCCCAAACGGTCTGTAGATTCATGGACCTTCACTGTTAATGAGCTCAATGCTGCTCCACAAACACTGTCATTCGACCCTCTTGAAAACGGCACAAGCACATGCAGGTTCACTGGGAATGTAAGTATTCCAAAGATCTCCAAACTAACCCTGGGATTCAGACGAGCAAATGGAGAAACTTGGTGCAGCACCATAACCTGCACATTTCTTACAGGTTTCAAAACTCATGGTATGGATGATTTTCCCTGCTTCAGACTCACTGCACGAGACGCCAGCCTGCGTCGCGTTGGTGCCCAAAAGGATCGGGACCAGGGTGAGATCCAAAGGAGAAAAGGCAGCCGGCCGAGCACTCAGTGAGCTGTTTAGGGATTGGATTTGGATGTCATGGGACCTGAATGTCAGCGGATGACACCTGAATACAACCAAATCTACTTCTGGATTGTTGGGGATGGGATGGTCTTTGTGAGCGCCATGTACTTTGGAGCTTTTGTTGCCCTATGGCCACAGCATCATCACCGGAACAAAGGCCCTTTTGTCCAGTTCTTTTTGTAATACCCCTACTACCAGGACCTTCCAACAGGTCACCACCTGCGACTTTCAAGTCTACAAAAGCCTCCATGTCGGAGACCTGGCAGGGAAGGTGCTGGTATTCGCTTCTGCATCAAATATCAGAGCTTCTGGCATCGATCGCTGCGACCCGTCGTTCTTCACGTCGTTCTTCTGTGACGTCACCGCAGGAGTTGATGGGCCCTGCTCTCGGTCCAGATGGGCGCCATCGCGGATTGGGCGTCGGTCGGACGGTGGGGAGAGAGCGCGAGGATGCCATCCTGGCTGTCCGCCTGAAGAGGTGCAACTGGAAGCAACTGATAGTCACCCTTGTTGAAGGTATTAATGACCCTTGAAGCCCACCCGAAAGACCTTCTCAGAAGGTGCTTGGAGCCTTAGGGTATAAGTCAAACCATGCACGGCAACCAGTGCCAAGTTGAGGTCATGTGGGCGTTCCGTTGCTGACGCTTCATCCCTTCTTCCACGAGCTGGATGTGGCGCATCCGCAGGCGTAGCTGGGGGGGCTGTGTGAAGCGCTTTTCAGCGAGCAGCCAGCATGTCAATCTGAAGATTTGTCGGGAACCAGACACACTGGGAACATGTGTGGGCCTAGTTTCTAGATCTAAGCCAAGAACCACGAGATCGTGGACAAGGATCATCCAACCCAAGAACCCTACGTATACTAGATTAAGGACTCAAAAACGACCGGCCGATAAGGATGCCGGGCTGGTTTGTTCCGATGATCCCAGTTTCGCCGTTCACCCAGCCCTCCGTCTCCGTCTCCGTCTCCGCTCAACTCCAAACGCGGCAGGCGATACGAGAGGTCCGCGCGCGGTCCGCTCGCTCTGAGCGGCAGACGGGAGCGAGTTGCTATCGACATTGGGACCGAGAAGTACCAGGACCCTCCGACCTTCGGGGTGTCCTGGCTGGACTACCCCACACTACCGGCCTAGGCTTTCACTTAGAGGGTCCTGGTATGTTTCTCTGGGAGGCGACAGATGGGTTTCTCAGCACATTGAGCACACATGGAGCACACATGTCAGTTCTTCATCAGCATATAGGATATCCCTTTCATCCCTAGTAGGTTGGAGTGGTTCTGGATGCCGTCGCTATTCGTAGCTACTTAAGCTTATAGTAGCTGCGCTAAGTTGAACTGAATTGTGACCATCTCTCCTGTCATCGGGTTCATCGATGGACTCACGGCACTGAAGCGAACGATGGTTGTGCAAGGGGATGGCAGCGTTGGAAGTGTTTCACCACTTGTCATGATGTTGTTTGAAGTGTTTGGGCGGTGTTTTTGAGAGGTTCTGAGAAGAGGAAAACCATGCTACTCTGATCTGAGTTGCTATTGTTTTCCAACATTTCTTTTGCGACCCAATCATGAGAGCTGGTCACATGCCCACTCAGTCACTCAGTTGCTGTGTCCATGGTAGAATCTTGTGAATTTTTGCTTTCCACCGATGTCGTTGCCAGGTGGTGAATTGCTTGCAGCAACTCTTTTACAGCCCCACACAGGACGTGGAAGCTTGCGCTGCATGGATTTGTGTTCCCCGCCAGACTTCTCCATCCAAATTCCAATTCCAAATTCCTTTGGAGGAGAAGGTCCAAGCACGGACGCATGTAATTTTCTTGCATGTGGAACTGATGGAATCTGGCACATGTTGGAACTGGGAAAGAAGATTGGGCAACTTGATCAAGATGTTTCTTAGAGTGGGACGGTGGAACCAATACAGGAGCACCTTGCTGAAAGTGTCTATATAGCAGAGCATTTTGAGGTCGATGACCTCAACAAAGGTCGTAAAGTCGTTCAAAAACGAACATGAATCTACTTCTAATATTGGCATAATATTCTAGCATTTTCTCTACTTTTGTACCCGGGATAAGAAGAGAGACCGCCAAAAAGAGAGGTTCAGTCTGTCAAGCTCCGCCTGGGCTGCGGCACTTCTCCTGTCCTTCGCAGGAGATCTTTGTGACCTCCACGACGGCGACCTCGATGCGTTTCATCGCCAAGGGCCACGCCACGTACGCCAAAGAACCGAGTCATGCGACCACCAAGAGGCGAATGGGGGCATCGCGACTCGAACGGGGCTCCTGGCATCGCGACTCGAACGGAGCGTTCGGACGCTACGAACGGGGCTCCTGGCCGTACTACGAGGAGCATCCTTACTACTATAGTAACAATGTTTGCTATTATATAGAAACTAAGTAAATACTGATGACTAGGGACGACTTTGCTCATGGATGGGACGACATGCTCGGTGTGAGAAGTTGGGGGCGAATGACTGGGATGGTGAGTGCTGATGGAGCTGTGGTTGATTGTGAGCTGATGGTTTGATTAGTGGAGCTGCGTGGGGTGGATCTAGTCAAAAGAATAATATAGGAAAGTAGACCTTTGTGTTCTGGACAATGTGGCGCTTGAGACCAAGGTTTTGGCAAAGTATTTGATAAAAGGGTGATCCCTCAGTCGCACCACTATTCCACTATATATGCGAAGTTGCAACGTGTGTGTCCCTTTATTCCTGTACCCAGACCATCCATGGGACTGCCATATTTGCCGAGAAACGGCCAGGGGTGGTGCCAGGGGGTCTGGGGCGGCAGTCCGGACTGCCAGTCCCATGGAGTGTTTGGGGTGTGATCCCCTCCCACCACCAACGTCGTGGACACGATGACGAGCCCGTCTGCAGGATCAAGACCGAAGTGAAGGTCAATGCTGGACAACATGTGTGACCCTTAGTAGTTGACGGAGTAGATGAGTTCACCTAGACCTGAAGATCCTTTTCAGGCGCGAGTACGCAACCGTTCAAAAGACCATCCTCGAACGCTATAGCATGGGTCAAGTCAAACGTACAGCTCTTTAGTCGCGATGGTGTCTTCACCTGTTTGGAGGGAAGGAAGCGATAGAATCCAGGAGTCATCCAGGCGTTTGGGTCTCGTCCCAAAGCCGGTGGGATTTCGGGGTTCGAATTCCGGGACGTCCAACCCCCGGCAGCGAGGTGGCCGAAGCCGGGCTTTGGCTGGCAGATTGGATCCATCGTGGGACCTTGACGGTGCGAGAGCGGACGCGGATGGTGCGAGACGCGGCAGGTAGGTCAGCGAGCGACGAAGACATGTCGGTGAGGATGTTCGGTTGATAGTAGTTGGTTGATAGCACGAGCTTGGTATCGTTGTAGTCGTAGATATGTGGTCGACTTTACTTAAGTAAGGGACATCAAGGTAGAAAACTTGGGAGTAAGGTAGGATTCGGATGGTATAGCATTGGTGATAGGCCTGGGTGAGACCTTCATGTCCCACAAGTTTGTGATTAATTATAGAAAAATATGATCAAAGCCCTATACGTTCTACTACTTTGCTACTAGGTTGGAGGCCATCGCTGTTAGAAACAACCCCAAGTGATTCTCCGGCTCACGGTTCTAACACGGAAGTGAGACATGGGTCTGTGGGCCAGAAGTCTTGCCAGACCATCCACAGAGGCTGAATCAATCCGGTTCCTTCCTTCTTCGCGTTGTCCGCCCTGCCGAAGCAAAGCAAAGCAAAAAGGCCAAGCAAACCCCAACCCACCCGTGGTTCCACCGTGGCACCCCCGCGACCGGATCCGGCACGGCGGCGCGGCAGGCCACGGGCGTGGAGGACGGATCCTGCGAGGCCGACAGACCGGGCACGGGGAGAGAGAAGTTTTGAGAGGTGTCAACCCAAATGGGCCCCATAAACCATCAAAAACCTGGTGTTCCCTAGCAAAAAACATGGCTTTTGTATGTGAACACCATTCTTTTTCATGGTTTTGAGGGCCCCTGGAATGGCCTAAATGAACCTAATAGCAATGGCCACCAACCCAGAGTGCCATGTGTTGAGTGGGAGCTGCGTGGGATGTGTTGAGTGTGTTTGTATGTGGTGTGTTTTCCGTACTAGGTAGTAGCCCAGGCTACCAAAAGGTACTTGTAAAGTACTGACTGTGGTTCACTGATTTTCTTATTTCTTGCAAGTTCAGCAGCATGTTGACTTTCGCACTGACTATGCGGGTACTTAGCCGCTAATGATTATTGAATCACACGCGAATAGAGCTATCTACGTCGTATTCCTGGATCCTGCAACACATCTCCGCCGCGCGCCACATTTCGTGACGATCGTTTTTGTCCTTCCCGAGGTGTTGTCGTTGGACAGCTTGAGCTTCGGAACCTTGTTGCGAAAGGGCCCCTACGAGCTTTGGCAGGTTCGGAACCGCACAGCGCGGTGTCTTGAAGAAGCGTCTCTCAAACCACGGTTGGAGACCAAACACGTCCAAATCCGGTTGAAGGGATGTCAAGTTTGGGAGACCCACATGCAATCCATACATAGAGGCTGATTTTAAGACACACAAGGATAAAGATAAGAATCATTGTAAATCCTATACATGTTGAATTGACTTGATTGACTAGGTGATGTTTTCCAGTTTTGTAGAGTGGAAGTATAAGCCATTTGACCACGAAGGAATTTTGGTTCTGACCATGAACATGACAACTTTAGTTGTAGACCTTAAAGCCACACAGTTTGTTGCAGCGGCGCGTTGGATCTTGTGGCGCGTTGGAACTGCACCAGGCAGCTTCGAGCTACGCAAAAGCATTTGCAAGGCTATGCGAGTGACAGAACTGTTTCACTTTGGAAGCAGTGTACTATGCTGTAATGCGCACATAGGATTAAGTAGTCACCCCCTATTAATCAATCCCAGCTCGACCCCCAATACTAAACTAATTTAAAACCTAGATTTCCACCTTGGCATCACCCTAGATTTTTTTCTGGGCAGAAACCTCCCCCTATTAATCAATCCCAGCTGCCCCAGCAAAGTATAAAATATATAGCTTATACTGTAGTTATTTCTTATTTACTTTCTTTTTGGCTAGTATCAAATATCTTCTGGTCCCTAAAAACCTCTCTAGCAAAATTATATCATTTTCCATTATTAAAGCTCTATCAAAATCTTAACGTTTTCTAGATTACCCTTTGTAGGTACCCCTCTCACAGGCCTCAGTGTTCACACAGAATCATATCAACCATCATCCATCATCAGGTCCTCATCTTTATTAAGGGGATGTGGTCCTCCAATACCTCCAATCTCAATTGTTGTTGACCTTGAAGGGAGGGGTCCCCGTTATCCGGTGTTACCATTGCATCAGATGGCATGCGTTTTCCGAGTTGCCACGCCTCAGGTGGTGCCTGAGGTGTGTTGCAAGGGCACCACGCCCACTCCCCTTTCAACCAATATCAAGTAGTGTTTCCTCGAACTTCAAACATCACTGCACAACCAAACTACCAGAGAAAGTAACACAACTCCTTTTTCAGACAGGTCACACCCGGTCTTTGTAGCCCTTTCATCATTTCATCTTACAAGAAAGTAGCAGTAGCAGCACAACTCATACCCAAGACACACCCGGCCTTTGTTGGATTCCACATGTTCACAACATTTGGTCTCTGTTGACCTCTCCCCGCGCTCGCTATCCTCGCGTCAGGCGGGGCGAGGCCGCCTTGGCCTCCGATTTGGACCTGGACATCGAGGCACTGCTGGAGGCCCTAGCGACCGGTGACATGAACAGGTCCTGCACGTGGTCAAGGTCTGTGAGGTTTGGAGGGGTGGATGGTGGGGAGGGGTCTGTGTGTGTGGTTGTCACTCATTTTGAGAAAACTCCACTCATTCTGGCTCAAGATCGGTCGCAAAGAAGCATTCGAAGTAGTCCAGAGCACCATGATCGTATTTTGTTTGCTTCGTAAGAGCACCTTGGCATGTACTCCCAAACCACGGGGAGTGCTACGAATGCCGTTGACTTCATAATCACGGCAAACAACCAGGGTGTCCGTTCGTACGAAGCTGCTTGGCCTTATGATAAGGGCTCCCTTGGAAGGCAGTAGGCCGAATGAGACGGGCTAAGGATGAAGATCACTGACGAAGCATTTGCAGATGTTGGGAGCTGAGGAGCTGGGCATTCGAGTAACTACAAAGGTTTCTTTCAAGGATCTTTCATGATGTCTCCATGATGAAGCTGGACAAAACTCAACCAGCATCTATTCTATTCCCAGGATGATTCCGTGTTGCATGTTGCTGAGGCGCTCCGTTACCTTGCGCAGGCGTTGCTTTTTTAGATTTGGGGTGGGTGTCGTTGGATTGAAGAGAAGGCTAGCATGTAAACTCTAGAGGGTATCTGAACTGGGCAAGCAAAGCCTGAAGGGAATCAATATCCATATCGGGTTCCCATCCAACACGGATCAACTCACTGAAAAAAAGCTGAAACACCATTCCTTCTCTTCATCTGTGGAGTTTTTTGCCACTTGGAACCAATAGAAACCAATCAATCAACTAGACTCGACGACCTCGGCGCCAGAAAGCTGGACGCGACGCCAGCGAGGGCGTCGGACCTGTTGGGGTGACACAGTGCGAAGGGGGGACCTGCCAGAAGCACTGGAAAACTGGGTCTTTCATTCATCAGAGGTGGGAGCTCATTTGAAAGGATACTATTCACTGGCTTCCCACCTAATATTATATAATTGATCTATATAGGTTTGCATAGGTCTTCATAGATCTTCCTGGATCCTCATTGGGAAACATTGAAAAAAATTGAAACCCATGCTTGAAAAAAATTAAAAAACATTGAGAAACATAGTTCATCAAATTGTGTTTACATATCAGCTTGCAGCTGCACTTGCCCTTTTTTCCACACTTGCCATCAGTGTTTCTTCTGATGGTATTGGGTCTTTGCTGACATTGCTGTGATCAGTGGCCTCAGGCCAGATATGACCTCTGGATCAATGACCCCAGGTTCTTGGGCCACTTGCCCCTTCAGGGCAAGCTCTGGAACATCACATCCCAGATCAAATTTGGTCCAGGCCCAACGATGAACAAATTGCAATTTTTTCAATCCAATCTTCTTCACTGGATTGGTCAAATGTTTTACTGCAGGAATGCTTAGAGAATTCTCCAAGCCAATGAACAGAAGGTGTTGGAACCCTCTTGAAAGTCACAGTGAACCTGTGATCATTTTGGTTCAGCATGAACCTGAAACAAGGTCCATCAAGTTTGGCCATAAGCTCAGGGGTGGTGTAGAGCTTGACCCTGGGAAGCCCTGAACCACTGGATTTTGCAGCTCTGGGTGCATCTCCAATCTCCTGGAGGCAGAAAACCAAAGAAAACACAAGGCAACAAAATGCAGCAAACATACAAGCACATAAAACACAACCAGTGAGACTAACATCAGAACAAGAAACCTCAGGCATTGGTGCAGGAACAGCAGGTGCTGGTGCGTGTTGTGATGATGCTGATGCTTCTGCTTGCAAGGAGCCCCCCCCCAACTGTTGTTGTGGTTGTTTTGTTTTTCTTGCTTTGGCTGGTGGCTCACTGGTTTCAGCTTGAGCTGCCATGTTTGTGCTTGCTGGCTCACTGGCTTCAGCTTTAGCTGCCATGTTTGTGCTTGCTGGCTCACTGGCTTCAGCTTTAGCTGCCATGT
>CAXAMN010027084.1:124989-135797 GCA_963970005.1 Durusdinium trenchii | reverse complement strand
ATCGAAAGGAACAGGTCGAATGGTCGAATGGTCCGGCAAAGTGCTCGGCACATAGGGCGAGGACCGCGGCATCAGGGCATGCAATTCAGTTCACCGTCTTCGCTGCATCGAAGTGTAGGGCAGAAAACTCGTCGTTCTTTGTTTTTTGTTCGAGTCGACGGTCCTGTCCTTCTTTCCGGAGGCGAGCTTGACGGGAGGTCGACAGACACTGTCGCATTGTTGCAGGAGAACACTGGCCCTACCTGGTTGCAGCGATCGTTGCCTTGTACATCAGCTGCGAAGTATCGAAGACGTGGAGTGTCGACTGGGGGGTTTGCATGTGGCGTCCCCTCTGGACCTGTGTGGCGATGTCAACCGTTCTTGAAATAAGTGCAGCTCCGACAGGGCTTGGGTTTCAGGTGTGAGTTCTGGGTGTTGCAGTGTTGTGGGTTGCATTTCTTTGTTGGTTCCAGATGCTTCAGAATGGATGATCAAGTGCATTTCGGTGGATTTGACCTCAGACCCACAAGAATCTCCACTAACTCCCCTCCCTGGAATGGTCCCCTGATAGAAATGGTTTCCAATACATTTTTGGTGGGCCGGGGACGGGAATCTACTTTTCTATCTATATTTGGAGCTCTATAGTTGAGTTCCCTCAATTTTCCGGGTTCCATCACACATGCACCTCCAAAAAACAACACACCACCCACTTTTGTTTGAATGAACACCGAAACAGCCAAAGGTTGATGGCATCTTTCACTGTGCCCACCCACAGGAACTCCGCACGCTCCACTCCTACACTCCACTCCGAACTCGCTCCACGTTCGTGCCACGTTAGAGGCCGGAACTGGTGAAGTTCACCGCCTCCTTGTTGCAGCGCTCGCGCATCGGCAGCCCCGTCCCGGAGGACCGTCGCGGGGCAGCGACGGGCGGCGGTGTCAGGCGGAGGAAAAGGGTGACGGGGGTAGAGGGGAGGTGAGGGGATAGTGGTAGGGCCTGGTAGGGATGGTTTGGGGCGAAGCAAGACTGTTCTGACTAAAGGATCTGACTAAGTTGTTGATGCATGTTGATGCGTCTTGATGCCACGTTGGGTGATGTTTCAGCTTCACGCTCTCCACACGTCGGTGCCACGTGTTTTACGGGTGATCTGTGGCTGCGCCGACGGTGTGTTGGCGGGCGGGCATGCACGGCACAGGCCTGGAAGGCATCAGGTCTGCCGCGGCAGGTCTTTTGAAAGAAGGCCCAGTTAAACAGCCATGGACGAACGAACAGGGATTCTGCAGCCCTGGTCCCCTTCAGTACAAACAAGTTCGGGAAGGACATGTCAAGAGTCAAAACCATCGATACGCAGGGAACGAAAAACTCCACCTGCTCACTGAGAACCTGCAACCACGTCACCTGCACGTCACATGCGTGGCGTATCATCCGTGTGCCCGTACAGGAGTTGGCGGGAATCTACGATCAGGCGCGTCCCGCCTTCACGACGGGTCCACGAAACACCCAGGGCACCACAACCCAGACACTCCATGTCTGTCATATATGCCGATCAGTTGGGGTGGTGCCAGGGGGGTCAATGGGGCGGCAGTCCTATGGCAGTCCGAGTGTCCCACTAACCCTAGGGCTCCAGTCGTACCTTCGTTTCGAAGGTGGGACTGGGGTGGGTGGGAGGGTCCAGATACCTGAGGAGGTGCGACTGGAGCCCTTAGGGAGCGCCCTTGCAGAGCCTGTCGAGCTGATCCGATCCGAGTGCTCGGTGCCGTGAAGACCGGGGGGGGTCCCTCAGGTACCGGACGGAGCACCAAACACCGCGTCGTGGAGTGGCCACACCAGGGGAAGGGAAGGAAAACTCCCTTGAAATGAACACCCCATCGAATGGACTGACCATGTGGACACCATGTGGACTGACCATGGCCCTTTCTATCTGAACGCCGCACGAAGCACTGCGGTCCAGGAGGAGAGTGAGACGGCCCTACGATGCTTGGCGGACGAGAAATTTATACGCCACAAGCTTCGTCGACAGGGTCTGCGTTCGCCCAAAGGGTCAAGTCGGACGACGGCGACTCGACTCGACCCTGTTGTTCTTACCGTCCCACCCTTCGTACCGGGAGGCACCGGGTGGTCGGTGGCCTGTCCGAGGCTACAGCTTTGCAAAGAGCACCTTTGGGCTTTGTCATACCATGGTGGATCTGGTGGTCTTCTTTGGCTTTTGGCTGCTGGGAGGCGAAGAATTCGGCGAATTCGCCCAGAGATGTCTTGAGAAAGAACAGGGAAATTGGAAGAACGAAGCAAATCTCACCAGGAGTTCCAACTCAGAGTGGTTATTGGAGGGGCCCCAATTAGGGGTGCAAAAAATGGGTGCATTCTAGAATAGAGAATAGGTGCATTCTCCTTTGGCATTTGGGACTCCCCAGTGGAACTTCTCATGTTCCACACGCGCTTCGTCTCCGCGTCTCAGAGACCACAGTGCCGAACCCGCAAGCGCCGTTCGAGTTCGAAGGCTTTCCGCTGCTCGACCAGTTCTGCGGGAGGTTGCATCTCTCAACCGTTTGGACAGGACGGAGATGTCCTCGCCACGTGACGGGCGACCGTTGGGTCAATGAGAAGTTTGGGGGCACCGGGTGGTAGGTCTATGGTGATTTGATGCTCAACTCAAGACCTATTTTGTTTGGGAAGAGGGACCCTTGGGGCGGGGGAACATTTACTGAGAAGCTAGGGGGACAAGGGGACGAGGCAACGAAGCAGAATTGGTGTTTTGGATGCATTCAATTCGATCATGTCCGAGAAGTGCTAAATCAAAGTAGATTCGGCATCCGTCGGCGCAAGTTCCTTCACTTGCAACCCTAACGAAGAAAGCGTGTTTTTTCTTGTCTCAACCTGTGCACTTGAAGAACGGGGACCAGGAGTGGTCTACATCATGCTCTTGATGGGCCTTAGCCAGGCGAGAGTCCGCAGGTTCCCCCCCCGGACAGACGGGTCGAGAGTCGGAGACGCAATTCGCGTCAGCGATGCACTGCTGACGCGTAGCTTGGTGGAGGCCACCGCTAACGGACGTCGAGAACATGATCATGAGAGTTGTATTGGGAATGGACTTTCTGTAAAACGCCATTTGTAAAATAGGCTTTGGACTGCTATACAAATGATTACAAATGGACCAATCTCGCTGGTTCGTCGATGGAGCAATCTGTATAGGCCATGTACCTTCCATGGGACATCTACTTCACCTTTGTGCTGGAGGAGCTATACACGCCACGTGTACCTGCCCGGACGGTGGAGCTTGGAGCTTGGTCCGTTGAAATCGTAGCAACCAGCGACATGTGCTCCAGCATCAGCCAGTTCGGAGGGTTCTTGGATGGACATAGAATTACATGGGATTTGGGTCTATAAAATCTACTAAACCACCCAGGTCTAGCCCGCTCGGTCTAGCTGGTGCTGGCTCAGCCGTTTGATTCTCCAGGAGAAGTTCGGTTTCAACAAGACCACCGTGGCCACCTTCATCCGGGATCGAGTCAAGGCTGCGTTGCGGTGGCACCCAGGGCCGTTTACGGTTTCACAGTGCTTTCACAGTGTTCTTCACGGTTTTCTCTTGCTGAAGGTGTGAATCAAGAGAGGATTTTGAGAGACCTGCAAGACTGATGCGGACCCGAGGAAGAAAGTCTTTGTCGTAATAGCTTTCTCTCGAGGAAAGTCGAGAAAAGCGCCTTCATTCTTCTCAACCCTAGGGATCCACATACCTTCTCAGGAGGTACTTGGGCCCCGTCCAAGCCTACATAATAGTCTCCAATCACCATACCTGAGAAGGTACGATTGGATCCCTAGGGCAAGAAAGTCGCGAAAAGCGTCTTGCGCTGTACACGAAGATCAGTCTCGCAAGCCGACCGACTTTTTCGGGGCCACTCCAGCACGGGAGGCTGGCCTTCTGGCGGTGCTTTTGGGAATTCCGATCTTGGCCGTGGTGCTTTGGTGGCTTGGCATGAATGATGAGCGTCTCCAAGACTTGGTGATGAAAGATGATGAAAGTTTGCCTGGAGTTCTTGGATCGACTCATCTGAATTCCACGGCGGTGAACGCATTGGAAAGAAGATTCATGAGCTGCACACCTTTAGAAAAACTGGACAAAAGAGAGAAAAATGAAAGAGCGCCCCTTGGTTCATGACCCTCTATGGATCTTGCTGCTTCAATCGATTTCGTCTTCAGAAATTACATGAAATCACCCAACATCCTCCTGGAATCACTGTGGGAGTCCGCAGAAAAGCAACATAAAGCAACAAAAAATAACACCGAACACCAAACCGTGGAAAAATCGCTGAGGTTCCTCAGCAGCTTTGGCACTGGCGCCTGGCTCTGGGTTTGGATCTTTGTGTCCTCGGTCCAGGTGCCGCGCAGCGGCGCGTTTGCGGTGCGAGGTGGCCGTGGCGGTGAAGCTGCCAAGTGCCAAGCTTAAGCTGCTACGCTGCCACGCCACGTGGCTGTGCTGTGCCGGTCACGTTCGCAGAAATCGATGCACTGCAACTTACAGCGTATTTCTGCCAGGGCAGTGAGAGTGGCAGTGAGTTTTTCTGCGGAACCGGGTCCGACACCACAAACCATCACACACCCAGACCCCAGAGACACAGCAGAGAGGCACTTCCCTCCGCCAGACTTCATGTCGACGCGACAGGTGCTCTTGCTCTTTCTGATGCCGGTCTTGCTTTTGCCCTTGTTCATGGTACGCATGGCCGCTGTCATGGGCCGTGTCGATGTTAGCTTCTGAACATGTATTGAAGAAAGGGAGCAAGAGACATGTTGATCAATTGTTGATCCATGTTGTTTCAGGTCCTTGGCTGTTCGTTATAGGCCTAGCCTAGGGCTCCAGTCGTACCTCCTCATAAGGTGTTTTGATGCATTTTGCATCCTCCGTTCACCCACCCCAGTCCGAAACGAAACGAAACGAAAATGCGACAACGGTGCCCTATAACGACAGGCGGATGATCAGATTCAGATGATCGCTGCAGCAACCAGAAACCCTGAAAACCCACCGATCCCGTCGTCCCGTTCGTGCTGGCGAGGAGATGATTCCGCTGCCGGATGGGCAAGCCATCATCACCGAGGTGATGAAATTGGGTCATCATCATCCAATCGTACTAACAGCACGACGAACATTTGACCCAGTCTTTAGTTCGTTTGGGTCATCCTTGTTGACCGGAACACCCAGCGAGGTTTTTCAAGATCTGCGCGAGGTTGGTGGCTTTTTGGATATCTGAGGGGCTCCGTTCCAACTAGGGCCTTGGGGAGTGTCCTGATTCTAATTCATCCATATGAGCCTTGATTGCCTTCCATGTTTGGAGATGAAATTTGATCGCACAGGTTTCAAGAAATCGTAGAAGCGCAAGTGGGACAAAGTCGGATGATTGCTGAACTTTGCGAAAATATGGTTGAACTTTGACCTAAAAGGATGGAGATGTTGCCCGTTTGGACGTACGACATACTGTAACATGCTCAACATACCGCTTCACTTGGAGGAGGCAGGTGAAGATGGCAAGGCTCTTCCGCCGTTCCTTTCCGGGAGGCTGGGATTGGTTGGCTATCGAAATTGATATGTAACAACAAACATTTTTTTGATATTGAACAATTCTTTTTGGATGAATGAAGGCATATCAGAGACCTTGAAACCTTCCAAAAAGAAGACCAGAGGACGTTCGCATCGGCCATCCTCGTGAAGACCTCGGCCATTCAACGTCTCCAGGTCAAGGACCAAAACCTCCAAGGTGACCGAACTTGAGATCCCAGTGGCTGCGCTCACTTAGTCATACTTAGTCTCTTAGAGGCTCCAAAGAGGTCACTTAGAGACCCCCAAAGGGGGGTTCACAAACTCAAGGACCTGGAAGTCGACTGGCTCCTCAGAGGTCCTCTGATTCGTCGCACCATCCAAGACCACCCTCAACCTTTGCGCTCTATAGGGTCTTCTATGCGAAGAACGACTCCGCCTATGCCACGCGAGATCGGCGCTTTACAGGTGAGATCGGGACATGGGGATAGCTTGGTTACGGGGTAGGGAGCACTGTGCGCTGCAGTGTTAATGGCCTAATGAGGTGGTCTTTCCCTTCGAGAAAACTCCAAGAGCGAACCCATTTCCTAAAAAAGACGGAATCGAACGGTGATCCTCAAGCAGTCTCAAGCACTCGGAGAGTGTTTGTACCATGGTTTTACTCTTTTGATCGCTGTGATCCAGAGGAAGGGGTGGCTCACTTCGGGCCCGTCCTGCAGCTCTGCGGAAAGGGGTCAGACCCCAAAGTGGAGCGGGTCGTGCTGGGCGAATGGGATATGGAAATTGAAGCGATTCTGGAAAGTTGACTCTGGTGACGATGACTCAATTAGGGAACATATATCACAACCTGAAAGTGAAATGATGGAAGGTTATTGTTGATGAAGAAAGTGATCCAAATAGAAAGTGACTGTGACTTCTGCGTCCCGGTCGACCATCTGAACCGTTGGAGATGATGCATTCAGGGCAGACAGGATTCGGGAAAAGCGTGGTGATTGGAGCAAAAAGACATAGGACAATCCAGTCTGGGTGTCCTGTCCGGAGATCCCTGTCCGTAGTGTAGTCCATTGGACACCCAGACAGGATGGTCCTGGTATAAATGCGTTGCCCCAAATAAGTGCAAGGTTCTTTCTGAATCTCGTTTCGTTCTTTCATGTGTTTCGTTTCATCCCAATGAAGGCGCCAAAGTGGGCGATGGCTTGGCAGTGCTGCCTTTTGTCGGCGGCTCCTGGGTGATTTCCTCGGGAAATGGTGAGAAAGTGGAGACGGTCCATGTCCAGAACTCAGTGAAAGAGAAGATGTTCACCGCCCATGGTGACTACAAGACATTCATATCGTGTATAACAAGGAACCAGGTGTAACCAAATGCGTCACTCATTGATCTGGGAGCAGCTCTGGAATGCTTCGGATGTCTTTTGGAGGCTTCTTTTCTGCCACGCAGCCCGGCGTCGCTGCGGCTAAGGCCACATCATCTGAGAAAGGCGCTGGAGGGGACAACAAGTGACCTGGTTCTTCAAAGTGACCGAACGTACTCCCAAGAAAGACTTAATCTATCCATGGTCCATATCTATCCAGTTCTACCCATATCTATCAAGAAACACAAAGCCTTCGCTCTTCCAACGCCTTCACCCACTGGATCACCCAATCGGCACTGATGCGCCAGGCACGCAGATCGCGGCAGGGACGCGGATCACCTTCCAGCTCTCAGAGGAGAAGAAAGACAAAGACTCCACTCACTGGATGGGACGAGCCACACCACCCCGTCGAACGTGACTCCTGGTGTTAATTTGTTCATGAGTTTACTTGTTTTTGTTCACCTTCTCTCGGAGGAGGTGAAGCAACTGGCCCTGCAAGGCGTCGAAGGCGCCAATTCAACCCGCGGGGAGAGGGCAAGCGGGGTCCGGGCGCCACGAGACGATCGGTGAGTGGGTGGCATGGTGGGTGGCGGAAAATGGGAGAGTTGAGTATAGATATGGTTGGTGGCCTCCAAAAGGAATGAGTTGGAGGATGATAAAGTTGATTGATGCTTGGCTGCTAGATAAGTATAAGTTTCTTTGATGTTTACTTTCGACATTGACGAAAGAGAGCGAGATCATGTGAGGTCATGAACCTGTACATAGGACAAAAAATGAGTGGCTTGTCACATGTGACATGTGCAGCGTTGGATTCGGTTGGGACACCTTTGCACACTCAGCAGATATGTAAATATGTCATTATGTGTCATTATTAAATATGAATGTGTCAATCGCAAGTGTTCGATATACAAGTCTAAACCCTTGATGGACCTGTTTTGGCCTGGGATCTGTGTCGATCTATTTGAGATTCCCTATGTGTCCTTCATCCCTTTTTGTTTTGGGATTAGCGGCGATCAATGGACTTGGACAACTCAAACCTTCAGCTTTTGGTGGATTTGGGCGGTCTTTTGTAAGCCCACATCTGAATCACTTGGTCATAGAATATGGAGAAAAAAAAAGACAAACACAACTACATGACATTAAAAAAACAACTCCAAAAAGCTATTAGAAACAAGTGCCACGCTAGTAGTAACAGGTGCCTTACTAGTAGTAACAAGAAGCCTACTAAAAACAGAACTCAAGTTGGATCCAGAACCCCCAAAAAAGCTGAAGAATTCTTCGATTCTTTGGGCACATCGCAAGAAGCGATCACGGCCTCGGCCAGCTAAGCCGTCCACGCAAAGACCGGTGGACCAACTGGACTGGTCGTGTAGAATCCGAAGGATTCAATCCCACCATGGTGGGCCACAATATCCTGGAACCACCAACTCTGGAAGTTCATAGGGAACCGCCAACTTCATAGGGAACCTTTAAAAACATCTAGATACATCTATATAGATGGAACTTCCACCAACTCTGGTGCTTTCGGCCAGGTCAGGCATCCGGCGATCCTTTGGTGCCCGCTGCAGCCAACACGGTCACGGCGGTCTGCGTCAACGCAGGACAGAAAAGCGTCGTCAACCGGGAGGGGCTCCATCGACGGCTCTGAAAGGGTCGTGGCTATAAGTGGAGTTTGCGAAAGACGACATCCCTCTATTGTGCGCCATGTATAGGCACAAAAAAGGATGCATCATGGATTGTGAGTAGGGATGGACCGTGGTAGGCACAAAAGCTGATCCAGATGTGAAGTGCGCAAGAGTTTGGCCATGATAAGGTGCATCGAAGATGTAAAGTGACACCAAACGGCACCAATACCGCAAATCAAGAGATGACAGTTCTGCATGTGCTTCAATTGTTCGTCGTTTGCAGGATCACTTCGGACATCGTTGTTGTCCCTCGCAAACCGACTCGGTTATCATGGTGCAAGAGCCTCGGCTCGCAGCGCACAGCACAGCATGCGCAGCGCACTGTGTGTGTGGACATGTCACGGAGGATCAAGGTCCAAGAGTCATCTCCCTTTGGTGATTCTTCCTGAGAAAGATTGCAGCAACCAATGCATAGTTGGCTTTTTACCGTATTATATGGTTGGTTGAGTAATAGAGGGAATATCATGGAATGCCCTGAAAAGTGATTGGTTGGTCTATGGCACCAAACCAAGACCACCCGGAGCACGGCCTGACGGTGGTCGGCACAAACCGCGCGTCGTCTCAGGTATTTACGTCATCGACGGTTCAGCTCGTAGTGCCCACAGCAATGCCTTTTGCACAGGCCATCTTCGAACGTGGTCGTATGAGGGTCGTCGACATCTCTCAATTCAATGTAACCAGTGCGAAATGAAGAAAAGAAGTGAACAAGATGGTAACCACCAGACAGAGTCACTCCTTCAAGAATTGATATTAATCACGATATTCACCCATTTGGTTCATGGGCCGTAGCTTCAGAATCCTCCCAATGCTAGTAGGTTGGAGGCCATTGCTCTTAGGTTGGCTAGCTGCTTTGCACCCGACACTTCAGTCCCGACACTGCAGGCTTTGGAAGCTTCCGGCGCATTTGCCTCTTCGATACCTTGCTGCCACTCCTCTCTGAGGCGAAAAGAGAAACGCCGGTGTTCTCCGAAAGAAGCAGTGAGAAGATCGGTGAAAACAAGGTGGCAGGATGGTCAACGGAAGACTTGGAACATCACCAGCATGGCAACTGCTTGTAAACTAAGCAGGACTGGTGTGAAAGACCTACCTGGACCTTGGAGCATGCTGAAGCATTGCTTTGATCATCCAACACACACAGTCTTCACAGCATGGTCATCCTTCTTGGCTGCAAATTCTTCCTTTTTGACGGGTTGAAAAGCCCGCGCTCGGCTCGGTGCTCGGCCCTCGGCTCATCAGGATGAGATTCTGGCGGTGCTGGGGCACGAAATTGGCCACGATCGGATGTACCATGTCCACAGCATGTCACGACCTCGGCAGATGGCGATGCGCACCGATGCGTTGTAGTTCTTTGGGACGAAGTGGTCAAAGGGAGCATATAGTGCCCCGTTGTGGTTCTTAGGGGTTCCATCAATCGACCGCAAACTCAGTAACTTTGTCCAAACTCCTCCGTGAGAGAAACTCACAAGCGACTTCCAAGCCCCAGAGCTCCATGTCGTAACTCAGAAGGTATGACTGGACCCTCCGTTTACCTCAAATGAAACGAAGGTACTAAATGCAGGAACAGGTATTTCTCTGGGATGTGTTTTCGGATTCTTCCGGGATCTTTTTATGTGTTTTTCTGCTTCTGCTTTTTGCGTTTGCTTTTTGCTTCTTTTTTTCTGCTTTTGCTTCTGCCTTTGCTTTCGCTTTTTGCTTCTGCTTTTGCTTCTGCTTTTGCGTTCTGCTTTTGCTTTTTGCTTCTGCTTTTGCTTCTGCGTTCTGCTTTTGCTTTTGCTTCTGCTCTTGCCTT
Source organism: Durusdinium trenchii (assembly GCA_963970005.1). Lineage (NCBI taxonomy): Eukaryota > Dinophyceae > Suessiales > Symbiodiniaceae > Durusdinium > Durusdinium trenchii. The sequence continues at coordinate 125,468 of CAXAMN010027084.1, read as the reverse complement.
TGCTCCTGCTTCTGCTTCGGCTTTTGCTGCTGCTTTTGCACTTGCTTCCGCTTTCGCTTTTGCTTCTGCTTCGGCCAGGGTCTACCGAGCGTGTGTTGCTGCAAGCGGCCAGCTTCCAATACTGGTTGCAGTAGACCCTGTGCTGCTGCAAGTGGCCAGCTTCCAACGCTGCCCGTAAAGATTAGAGGAGGAAGGTGCCAGTCCAACTGTGCAAACCTTTTGTACCACTCTAAAGCGAAAATTAACGGGGGAAGGTGCCACTCCAAGGGCGCTGAGTTTTTTGTGAGCCACCCGAGGGCAAAATTTAGAGGAAGGTGCCATTCCAACGGTGCATACCTTTTGTGACCTTTTGTGAGGCCCCCGAGGGTAAAATTTGGAGCAGGAAGGTGCCAGTCCAACGGCGCATACCTTTTGTGAGGCCCCCGAGGGTAAAATTTGGAGGAAGGTGCCAGTCCAACGGCGCATACCTTTTGTGAGGC
>CAXAMN010027084.1:100435-124979 GCA_963970005.1 Durusdinium trenchii | reverse complement strand
GGAGGAAGGTGCCAGTCCAACGGCGCATACCTTTTGTGAGGCACCCGAGGGTAAAATTTAGAGCAGGAAGGTGCCAGTCGAACGGCTGGGGCATTTGCCAACAAGACCCATGAGGAAGAAGAAGGGGGTACTTGGAGAGGAAGTCGGCACCAGCACGGCAGCAGCACCCGCGAAATGAAAACGCCGATCCAGAGCCGGCGGCTGCGCCAGCACCTGCACCAGCACGCAGTGCGCGTGGTGGAGACTGGGCGCCGGCGCTGGGCGCCAGACCTTGCCCGTCAGATGTTCAATGCCAGCACTGCCATCAAGACTGGGTCATTTACCATTCAAGAAGAAGAAGAAGAAGCGGCTACTTGAAGAGGAAATCGGCTATGGGAGTGGCTGTGGTTGCTTCGACCAGGATGGATTTCTTCTGGTTGGTTCCCCTGGAACTTCCCATGTTTATACCGGGTCATCAATGTTTTGCTTCGGGTCAATTGCTTCGATGTGTGATATGTCGGGGGGGTGGCACGGAAGTGCAAGCAGTGGTTTTCTTCACACCGCGGGGCAGGGAGGAAAGTTGGTTCTTGTGCGCACGCCAGAAACTCCCGACAAAAGAACCCAAGCAGTTAGCGTCCATCCGGCGCATAAGCCTCATCATCGAGAAGCTTTGCAAACATCCTAATATATTGGAACATGTAACATAACAAATAGAATTTGTTTGCATGTGAACCTCTTGCCATTGCCCCATACACACCTTATCAATGCCTCAGTGGCATATGTTGCTTCTTTTTCTCTAAGGAACTGGTGGCCCCCCCTGCATGATCCGGCCTTTTGGGCGGCCAGGCCCGCTGGCACGAGGGTTAGCTCGATATAGCCTCATTCGGGCGTGTGCCAGCGTAACCGGCTAACTAACTTGACCGCTGCACTGCGCTTGACCACATGACATCTCACCACTGGCTTTGTCGGCCCCGCACGTGTCAGAGCCGAGGCTTCTAGGGCAAAGACCCTAAAGTCTCACGCTTTCGCCGCCCAGTGCGGGCCCTGAGTCTCATGGCCCAACATCGGTCACTAGTAGCGATGGCCTCCAACTAATTCCTCTTCTTTCCATAGCAAAACAAGATGGAGCCCACGAACCCGAATGCACGTTCCAGTAGTTACATATATATGCTGACAGGTCTTCGTAGATATATTCAAATCGACTGCCAAGCTATATATGTCCAAACTGAGTGTCTACATAATAGACATAATATCCATATGTCAGCGTAATAGACATGTTCAAGGGGTCATCCCCAGTCCCAGATACCAGCAAACAAAGTATTCTGCTTTACATCACGGTACGGTTATTTGTGAATGATGTTTTCTCGTTCAAGTGTTAACGTTATCTAGCGCTAATTTTCTGAAGCTGTGGTGGACGGTCAACTTTTTTTCATGCTCCAGCTGGGTAACGTCGAGGCTCGTCAGCCACATCTTGCGGGACACTCTTGTAGGGCACTCTTTGGGAAACTCTTGCGGGGCACTCCTGTGGAACACTTTTGCGGGGCACTCTTGTAGGACACTCTTGTCGTGCACTCTTATGGAACACTCTTGTGGAACACTTTTGTCCGACACTCTTGTGGGACACTCTTGTCGGACACTCTTGTGGGACACTTTTGCGGGGCACTTTTGTAGGACACTCTTGCCGGACACTCTTATGGAACATCCTTTGTGGGACACTCTTGCTTTTCCCGTTAGAACTGGGACGTCGTTTCATTTTATCCCCATGCCTTCTTTTGAGGAAAGGCGAGAAGACTGGCCGTAAAGCTTACCTGCCGTTGAAGGCAGTCCGTTTGCGGCAAGGCGGGCCGGGGCGGCGGCCAAAGGGAAGCTGCCGCCTGAGGAACAACGTGGACATCAGCATGACCACGCCGGCGAAGATCATTGCATGGACTGCGCAGTTCTTCGCGAAGCCAGTTCGCAAGTGCGTCCACGGATCTCACCGATCTCGGTGGGTGTCGTTGGATGTGTGTTCTGGCTGCGTTCTTGATTTCAATCATTGTCTCGCCGGTGTATTTTGCAGATATATCACCAATACATAGTATTATAACTAGCCTGGCCCATGTGGCTCTATTTCATCCATTGAGGCTGGATGAGTTGGGGCTGCCAAGCAGGCGACTCATGCTGCCCCACTTCGAAGACACCCTCAGGTCGCTCAATCTGCTCAGCGGTGAATCTTGCACCTGGCATGGCAAGCGCTGGCTTCTTGGCGCTTGATTGGTCTCGTAGATCAGCCACCCTTGCCAGCAGAAATTGAATCCATGCTATCGAATCGATTGGAGAGCGCCGGCATCAGTAAAGGAGTTTTTGTGACACCTACCGACCCTGGCCCAGTCTCTTTGCCCTGGCACTTCCCAAAGCTGGAGACTGGCGCGTACTGGCTTTGAAGGCCTATTGTAATCAATGTATGCGTGCCAGTGCGTGCATGGTTTGGTGCACGCATGGGTCATTTCGGGCTTTATGGTGGACCCACTGGCGCCGGTATTAAACTCACATGTTTGGGGAGGTTGCCATAGAAAGCGTGGAGGTGAGCATGTGTCTGCTCAAACCAACTCAAACCCAATGTGGCCACTTCCGGCATTCAAGTACACCCGGCTTAGGAAATATCTTTGTCTCCACGTCTGTCATGCAAATCATTCCGGCCAGAATCTGGGCTTTGTGCTGAACGAATCCGCAACAGACGAGCCCCCCCGGACTGAGCCCAACACCTGTATCTACGTGTTCCTCCTCGCCTTCTATTTTTTTAGGAAACTGCTAGGCATCAGCTTGCAGCAGAAAAATCCTTGCAGCCGCCAGCATACACTATACTACCAGTTGGTCAGTACAGTTGAAACCAACTAAATCCATGCGTGAGGTAAGCATGAATTTTGATCAAATATCAACCCTTCAGAAAACAAACAAAACTGCAAAAGGGCACCGACTTCACGCAGGGCCACTCGGGCCATGCAAGCTTTTAACTGAGGAATGGAACCAATTCCAAGAGATTCGGAGCGCTCATTAAGATGAAGCCACAGGAGGTCTTGAAGGCGTTGCGGAGAAAGGTCGAGACAGGACACACTGTGGCGATTAGCGCGCGCAAGCTCCACGCAGCGCTACAGTTGCCCGGCTGTCACATGTTTATGTGTTTCACGATCATGTGCATTGTGATGAGCTGGTGGGCGCATCTTCCAGACAAAATGAAACTAAATCATAGAGGCAAAAGGCTGACAGCCGCTACGGGATACAGGATTGGCGTAAACCTTTGAAACACATTCTGGAATTTATTCTTTTGTGGTTTCAGGTGGCGACCACACACTTGCACACGGAGATATGCGACCTCACACGACAGAGATGCGCGACCTCACTGCAGCTTGCGCCTTGCGGCTAGAAGTACAGCAGCCCAACCACGGTACAGTTGCAACGCCTTTAATTGTGAGCCTTAGACACATCAGTGACACCGGACATAAGGACTCGCGTTCCCTCCATTCACGAGTATACCCGCTTAGCTTGCACCACGCGGCGTTCACGGCCGACCGTCAAGACGCTGAGACGCTGACGCTACGCTGTGGCGACAGCAGCAGAAGATGCCAACAAGCGGCAAACGCAGCCACAAGCCAGCCACAAGCCAGTGCAACACAAGCCAGTGCAACCACTGCATTAATCAACGGCATAGCAACGCAACCACTACAGCCTTGATCAGCCGAAACAGCCACGGGCAACCACACCAGCAACTGCCCAAGGGCAACCGCAACGATGACAAGGATTATTGCGTCGACAGAACCGGCGATAACCACAACACCGACGACAACGAGCAGAGAAGCTGCGGCAGAGACTTGTCACCAACGCTACAACGACCACCGCCGCCACCACAACCGAAGAATATAAAACCACTTCAAACGACAATCCCAAACTATAGAAGACACCGCCCAAAAATCCTGGACAAGGCCAGCGGCCACAAATCCTCTTCTTTGGTCCCATATGGATGGTCCAGTCAGACCGTTCTTCCGCATCCCCCAGTCAGACCGTCCGTCTGCGCGGCTTCGCCCCGTCACTTCGCGAGTCCAAGACTCACCCGTCAGCTCAGGAATTTCTTGCTCCTGAACAGAACGAACTGGCTCCTGAAGCAGACCGTCAACTTGAAGCTTTCCCTCCACCGGCAGCCGGCTGCTCGGCCTGATTCTTTGTATATGAACACATGTGTTGCATGGACCTTCCAAGTGTGGACTATAAAACTACAATGAAATGTATAGTATAGAACACAACATTCGATGTTGCCACCGAACTGTCGCAACTCACCTCGTGAATCTCACGTCCCATTCTTCCAGCCAATTGCTTCGGCTGCAGGCTTCCAAGAAGAGAAGAGGTCGCTGAAGAGCCCAGAAGCGGCGCAAGAGAGAAAACGACGTGGGAATGTTTGAAGATTTGCTTTCCCACAAGTGGCCCGTTCTTTTTGGATGGGGGGCCCAGAAGGAAGTAGCTATAGAGTGGCAGTTCTGACACTCTCTCTGTCTCTCTCTGCTGTGTAGGAGGAGCTTGACAGGTGGAAACCAAAAAATCTGGACTTTTTTTGACCCGAAGCAACTTAAGATCTAGGTTTCGCAAGATGCAACGTCCAGGGGTGCATCCACCTAAACTAGAAGATGAGAGCATGCGCATTTATCTTCTAAGCTGGCCCCTGGCAGAGGCTCACTCGCTGTGTAGATTTGAGAACATGTTGACATTGCGCTTTGTAGGAGCCTTTCCATTGAGGGCGCGGTAGCTTTTTGTGAGCCATCACGCACTTGTTGTTGTTGGATTTCCTCACAAGGGTTGTTCGGCAGGATGCTCCCAGGCACCAATCAAAATCCATGTCAAGATATGTTCGCTTGTATTGTGGGCATACTATACAAACTAATGTGTCCGTACATCCGTGCCATGCCAACGGTGAGCTTTGCTTTGCTTTTGCTCTTGCTTGCTGCTTTTGCTTTAGCATTTATTTGCTTTGCTTCTGCTTCTGCTTTTTGCTTTTGCGTTGTGCTTCTGTTTTTTTTTACTTCTGCTTTTGCGTCCTGCGCTTGTTTTTGCTGCAAGTGCTACTGCAAGAGGGGGCTTTGTTTACTGCTGCGCTGCTTGCCGTGGCCAGGGTCTACCGAGCGTGTGTTGCTGCAAGCGGCCAGCTTCCAATACTACGCTGGTTGCAGTAGACCCTGTGCTCCTGCAAGCGGCCAGCTTCCAACGCTGCCCGCAAAGTTTAGAGGAGGAAGGTGCCAGTCCAACTGTGCAAACCAAAGATGTCCTCTTCTCCACTTTCCGCATTTTTTCTCCTTCATTAAGTGGGGAACCTTTTCTGCTCCCTCCCTTTGTCACTGTCTCGCTCTCTCCCTCCGCTGGCTTTGCTGCTTCGTCCCCTGACCATTCTGCTGCTCCTTGTAAAGCACTCCCAGAAAAAATATCATTAAAAAAACTCGAAAAAAATCCCTAGATGCATGGTACTATAGACTGACGAAGGTACTTGGAGGCCTAGGGAAGGACATTTTTACCATTGGAACATCTTATTTCCGTCCCTTCATCCCAGGCTGGTCATGTCCCTGGCGCCGCTCGGACGGGCTGCCATAACGGGTTCAGCCGAAAGGAATGCGCCGTGTGTTGGTGTTGAAACCAAGCAGAGAGAACATGAAACCCAAACTGCTGGGCTGAGCGCTCACAAGTACAGCGTTTGTTTGTTGGTTTTGTAGGAGACTGACAGAGAATCTCCAGTCAAAGACCCACTTCCAAAGACCATACCGTCAAGCTGAGCAATGCGCCGACCAAGCCACGCCAATCCCAGCTACTTCTTCGTGATGATGTACGCCTTGGGTCACTTCCTCTCCTCTCCCGCGCTGAGTGCTGCCTTCTTGGCCCCTGAGCCCAAAGCCACGTGGCCAAAAATGCGATGTCGAGTGGAGCTCCACTGGACCGTTCCGCAGCCGCAGTCCACCCAGCCGTTGATGAACGAGCGAGTGAAACGGTGGTCGGTTTCGGATGCGGCCGTGGCGTCGCAGCGGTCGGGGCCAGCACGGATTCGCTGCTTGACGGTTTCGGATTCGATGGCGGTTGACAGGTCTATCTCATGGTGATCTTCTTTTCGATTGTGTGGGAACCTGCTCCTTGACCTGCAAGCAGGCTGACTTTCCATTGGGCTATAGATCAAGCAGTTGTTTTTGTTCGGCACGCCAGTCGGCTTCGTTGGGCCCCTTGGCTTTGGTTCATCGATTTGAAGTGTGTTTGCGGGTCCGAGGAAGTGTTTTGGGGCACACAACATCGGTTTTAAGAAAAAACGAAGCAACGATCATCAACGATATGTTAAAATGATATTGCAAAACAACATCCAATTATTTGCAAAATGCAAGAAGGGAAGGACTAAAGGAGACTTGACATAGCTTGCCAGTAGAGAAGATGGCACACCACATGTCCATCTTATACTATTAGATAATTAGTATATTAAATCAACAGCATTTGCGGACGCCTGACATCGCAAGAAGCTGAGGTCGACTTCTTTATCAATTTATTGATGAAAGTGCTTTCACGCTTCAATGAATATCAAGCCGACCGCTACAGCGTGGCCGCAGACAAGAAGTATGCACGACTTCTCGGTCACTTGCTCAAGACCTCTCGTGGGGCAGCTGCATGTGGCAAGGTTGTATGAGAATTTGGGTTTACCCGAAGTCTTGGTGCTCACACTTGAAGGTTAGGAGCTTTCTTTTTCGCTCTTCTCAAGGGAATCGTTTCATCGCTATTCAGCATGTTCAATATGCGTCGCTACCGCCCACCATGAATGGTGCTGGGAACGCCGCGCCAAGCGGAATCCTTGGACTGTCAACTAGACCAAACAGCTCCAAGAAAAACACGTCACATGACCACCAGCCACAACATGCCACAACAGCCTCGGCTGTTTATAAGATAGATCCAAAGCATTCGCCGGAATAGGCTGGGACCAGAGGCGGTCTAGGTTTGGCTGCGGGGTGCCCTTTTCTCTCAAGATCCAGAGGTCGGAACCTCAGCAATATATACCACCCAAAGGCTCATTGGACCCTCATCGACAGGGTTGAAAGACCCTCAGTCCGCCAGGGTGAAATGGACCGAACCAGCATGTAGCAGTTTCAGGGCCCAGCCTCTGGGCAGTGAACCTGCCTCAGTACCATCAGTACCACTTAAGTTGTTGGATGATTGGGGTGTTTTTCCAACAGTCCCTGCACAGTCGTCCAGCTGAAGTGGCTGGGGGGGGAACCTGTCAAAGTGAAGCAAAAGCCTCGGACATCATCTTTTTCCTCTGCAACCGCCCCACACCTCATGATGTTGGGTGGTTCTCGTGGTTTTGGTGTGGGAGGACTAAAGCCAATATCCAAGGTCCAAGTCTCTTTTCAACGTCTGAGGATTTCTGAGGTGTCTTTTTAATGATTTCTATATCGACAAATTGGCGGGTTTGAAACTGACGGTAGCCAGGGTTCAGCCGGGTTAGATGTCCACACAGACGTTGGGTTGGCTGCGAACGGACGGTCTTCTTACACTAAAATGTATTCCCCCATTTGGTATGATTAATGACTACTGTGGCCTTCCTTCTAAAAATACATAAGTACTTTTATTCAGTTCACTTTGAACCAGGACCCAGGAGGTTTTCTATGTTTCATTTTCTACCCTCTCATGTCTTCAAGGAGAAACTGTCGAAACTGGCACCTCCCCTCAGACATCAGCACCGACGACTGGTCAACTGAACGACCTTCGTCCAGAAGTTGGACTACTAAGCCCAGGAGCTACTAGTAGCGTCCGATCGCTCCCAGTAGCGATGCCCTTTGTTACTAGTAGCGATGCTCTTGTTCCTAGTAGCTTCTTGTTACTGAGGTGAGGTGCCCCTTCTGTAAGTTGCCCCTGTTAGTGAGGTGACTCGCTGAAGAAGATGATGCGGAAGAGCAAGGCGCGCATAGGGTGGAGGTGGTGTACGGTTCCAGGAGGGACTCCATCGGATGGAGGTCATTCGTGGTGTGAAGACACTTGGGGGGGGGAAGGTTTCCGGCGTGTCTTTAGGCGGAAAGCTGACATCTTGAAGCAAGCCGACACTGAAGTGTGGGTAGTGCAATGGATCGAGTAGCTTCTTGTTACTATAGCAGTAAGGATGCTCCCAGAAGTACGGCCAGGAGCCCCTAGTAGCTCATTCTTATTCCAAAACGCCATGGTGTCGGCGACGTATGGATGTCTTGGTCCAGAAATCCAAAAAAACATCTGTCGGCCGCTTGGTGCAGGTGAATTTGCACCATGGATGCATTGAGAATTGAGGACGAACATGGCTGTGGATAGCAATGTGTGACATGAAAGAGAGAGAGAGAGAGAGAGTTCTATTCAACCCAGTGTGAGTTTTCATCCGTTTTAGCCAGCTTTTGCTTGATGTCATGTTTTCTCACTGCAGATTGAATCACGGAGGTCTTATCACATCTTCTCACTGCAGTTTGAATCGTTACCATGTTTTGCAGTCATTGTTACTAGTAACTAGTAGCAAGGTGCCTTACAAGTAGTAACAAGCTACCGGTAGTAAGGCACCTTGCTACTAGTAGCAAGAAGCCACTTGAACTTCATCCAGCTTCCAGCTTCCTACGCCGGCCAAGGACGCCCCATCCCTTCCACGTCTTCTTAAACAATTCCCACCCAGAATTGGATGCTCGCCTCAAAGCGATTCGTAACTATCACGAGAAGCACTACAATGAGCGGATGTGAACATCTCAGTCTGCACAGCACATGCGTGCCGCGCGCGGAAAAAGGAAGACGGGCGGAACCACGACGATGGCGGAGAGATGAAGACGAAGAGACGGAGGGATGAATGAAGAGAGGTGTTTCATTCGTTTTCCTCCCTGGCCCCCCTGCGGGGTCTCAACTAACAAAGCCTTGGAGAACGTCGGGAGTCGGGAGGATTGAAGCATATATAAAGCCGCAAAGAGGCTGAAGGAGAAACATGTTGACATGCTGTTTGGACCGGAGTTCTGTGAATCTGCACCTTCTGGGGCTGATGGAAGTTCTATGGGGTCTCTTGGATTTAGCTTGCACTGATGCTGAATGTCAGAATGTCGCCAATCGCAGAGAGAGAGAGAGGGAGAGGGCAAGCAAAAGAGAGAGTGAGACTTCTGAGAACCTGAGGCGACAACTGCTGAAGTATTTAGGTGTGACACTGCTGCCGCAGTGCCAGTTTGGAGCTTGTTTTTGGTTTTTTGTTAAGTCAATTGAAAGTGGTGGCTTCAGCCATCCCATCCCTTTTGAGCCTGCATCCCTGCTGTTCAAGTCACCTCAAAGAGACACTCCCTTGACCCGAGAGAGAAGGAATTTTGCCAAAGCGTCGACGAACCTGTGATGCAGAGTTTTTAGACCTTGTGTCACCGTCCATCCTTTCTTTTTCTGCCGACCTCTTCTTCCTCGAAAACAGCGGGGCGGCCTGTTTTGGTGTCGCACCGGAAGAAAGAGGCGGGCGCGGCGTTTCTGCGGGGTTTGCCAAAGTTGCTCAGAGATTTGGGACATGCAACAGAGCCCAAAATCATGGAATCCGCCCTTTAAAAATGGATGTGTATACAGAATCATACACAGGTGTGCATGGTCGGAACGAACTCTCAGCCTTGTCCGTTGCTAAAAGCTTCCAAGCCTCCCGGATGTTTGGCCGCCGGGGGGTGGGAGCATTTGAGTTTTCCAAGCACCGAAACACGTCCATGTGTGTTCCTTCGCGCGTAGAAAGGGAAGAAATGAATCGCAGCGTTTCATTCGGCGCCGTGAGGCTATGGCAGTCCGGCGAGGGGTTGCGCTTCTGCTGGCCTGTGTGCTAGCACAGGCAGTGGTATCATGTCATAATTAATCGAAACAAGTCAGTTCGATGAAAGCTGCAATGAGCTTTTTGGGTTGGAATCGGTGAGAAGCTTTCGGACTGTTTGAAGACACATGAAGTAACTCAAGCTCCAACACCCCATGGTTTCACACATTTTCACACAAAAGGTCCATTTGTTGTGCCTCAAACAGGTCCACAAGTGGTGCCTTTCCATGCGATTTCTTGAGCCCATGCTGCATGCTGCTCATGCAGCAATGTTCTCAGCATGCTCACGCGGCCAGGTTTGGTATCAGGCGACTCAGCTGTTTGTGGGTCCTCCATCTTCAATCAGAAGGCCAGACAAACAAAGCGCTCGCGTGCGTGCCGCGTTGGAGGCCAACCAAGGACGAAGTGAAAGATCTTGCAAAGTGCTAAAGCAACCGGAGGACACATGTGGCCATCTTCTTAAGAGTAACCACACAACAAAACCAGAAGACACACGTCCAATGTGGGGAAAATGGAAGGTGCGAAACCTTCGAGTTCGTCTCACTGCGAGGCCGCACAGTGGGCGCAGTTTGGTGGCGCGCTTCGCTGAGGGCGAAGAAGGCGAAGAAGGTGAAGAGGCATCGGCGGAACGGAGCGCGGGGGATGTGCGACCACAGCAGGTGGAGAGGACGACAGGAAGCCCCGTTCGGGTCCATCCGATCGCTCCGTTCGAGTCGCGATGCCAGGAGCCCCGTTCGGGTCCGTCCGAAGGCTCCTAGTAGCGAAAAGATCCAACGAAAAGTTGACGACATGAGTGTAAGGATTCGAGTATTGGTGATGTTCTCGTTGAATGCGCCAGCAGGCCAGCTGTTTGTGGAGCCATGTGACCAGGGTGAGTGTGTTCTTCCTTCGTGCGTTCTTCGTTGAACGCCGAACGGAGCGGTGAAGAGAGCGGAGACGATGTGCGGAGCCGATGTGATGTGGTTGATGGTGACCGTAACGTTTCCGAGTTTTAGGAAGATGACTCATGTTACGGAAAACATGACTTCCAGGTGGGTAGTTCATGAGTCAAGTTCCGGAAGTTCTGGGTTTAGTATCGCTCTTGATGTCGTTCTATATCGTCATCAGTATCGTCAGTTGAAGATCTTGAGAAGAATCAAGGCTAAGAGGAAGCTGCATGGTGATATCATGCTTCCGCAAGTTCTGATAGACAGATCGTAGTGTTCCATTGAGTTCTTGTTGAACCCATGGACTCTCCTTTTGCATCCGTAGCAGCCTTCACCTATCTTCACCTCTCCAGGGCGAGGTCGTGGTCAAGAAGCCAAGCCGACCCTTAATTGCTCGTCCGTCCGTCGCTTCGCGGGTGAATTCGATGTGTCATGTTGCCAGTCGACTCGGTGGTCCGAGTTGATGCTATGTGTCTGGTCTTCACGTGGTTTTTCACGCTCAGTTCTGTCTTCTTCCGGCTGAAACATGGTGAAACATGTTTGCGTAGACTTTGTGCAGATGGTGCAGCGACAAGTTGTAGGTATATGAACTGCCTGGTTAGTTCTCACCGACTCACTAGTTCCAATTCCAATGTACGACATGTTGAAACTGTGAACCTGCACCAGACTGGATTCGTTTTTGGAGGGTTTTCTGATTTTCTCATTTATGTTTACTTTGTTTGGGTTTCGGTCAGAGCACTGAGGGCATGAACGTAGTCTCAAGTGTGGTGACAGTCTTTTCGTTTTTCTGTGGGTGTTTTCTTGGCGAGTTGATGTCTGTTTCCGCAGCATTTTGCATCGAAAACAAACAGCAGTTCCCTGGAGAAATTAGCCTCTTGAAAGCACGTTGGGAGTTGTTGAATTCGATCAACAGGGAAGAACTCGATTTGTTGATGGACATTTGCTTGCCAGTTTGTTTTTCTTTGTCGCGTTTTGTCGCTTTGAGACATCCCCTGACTCGATTCAACTGGACCTTCGACATCCCTCAGGTCGTGGCCGTTGACAGAGCGCGTCCTGCCCGTCAGAGTCGAGTGGTTGATTCCCAACCGGGCGAAGAAGGAGTTCCGGGCGTTTTTGGAGGAAATCGAGCGCCTCAATACTAAGCTCGAACTGAAGGAGGTCCGTGAGGTGTTGAGTGTTGAAAGCTGCCTTTGGCAGTGGCAATCATTTTGCCCACAGGTGGTCTGCTTTGGGCAGTGGAATCAAAATTCAGATGTGAAATACGCTGCCTGTGCAGGGTTTGTTGTAATCATCACAGGGGGTTCCTGTTCAGTAGATGATGTTCCGTTCGCTAACTTATGCCACATGCTTCAAATGAAAAGGCCCGGTGCTTGAAATGGCTAGAGAGTTGATACCGCACCCCCATCGAGGAGTCTTGCCTCATCATGCGAGCTTCGTGTCTTGCCAAGCACAGATGGTCCAACAGAGCTGAAGTAGCTGGAAACTGGGGAGAAAACACATCCATCATGGAGCCATGCTGAAACAGGATCGAAACGGGTACGGTCGGGATGAGAGGGGATGACGGTCGGGATGGCGGAATGATCATCGTTTCTGATGAACAAATACAAACCAAGCAGATCCAAGCAGTGTGCGTCCAAGGCTCAACTTTCTCAACTTGATCTTGGTGCTGCTACTGCTGCCCTTCGCTGAAGCTGGTAAAGATTACTATAAGATTCTTGGAGTCCCTTGACAGAGAGGAGTCATGGAGTGAAATTCAAACAAAGGAGCATGTCGATGTCGTATGTTGCATGTGTTTAGTGAGCCCAATTCTCCAGGTGGTTGTGTGGTTTCGTACGTTTTCGCCAAATGGATTCCGCAGATGCAACAAACACCACCTTCTGTACGTCGTCCTGACGCTTTCCGGGCAGCCGTAACATTGCCCGACCCAAACTGCCCGGCGAGACAGTCTGTTGTACCCAGCACTGGTTTGCTTCGGCGAAGCCGATGACCGAGGTGAACAAAAAAAGCAGATGAGAAGTCTCTCAAGAAGGCTCAGTCACAGTCAAAATGGATTTCAGTGCAGAAAGCAGACAACGTGGAGTTCAGGTGTACAGCACAGACGCCCCGGCCCCGCGCTCCTCCTCGGTCACAGAGATTCACGGAGACATGCCCCGAGAGCAACGAGCAACACGATTCGATCTACACTCCGACGAACACATCACGAAGTGGAGGGACCCCCCCCCCGTCGTTTGTAAATGAAAGTGGGCTTCCAAGGGGAAAAATTATACACAATTTAGTGACTCAGAGTTTATCCCTAGGATTCGGGCGGCCCACCAATGAATCTAATAGGCTGAATCCCGAAGCACCATTGCTTTTTTACTAAGAGGTTTAACACTAACATAATAGCCAGGTCGAAACCAATTGTTTTCATGATGTTCAATGGTCTTGGAAGTCTAGGGCTATGTGAGACCTGGCGCGTTTCCCCTTCAAGGGCAGACCGAGACAGAGTTGCCCGCTTCAGGCATACAAGAAGCTTGCGCTCAAGTGGCATCCAGAAGCTTGCCGCAGAAAGCGCCACACAGTCGGACATGGATTTCCGTCAAACGACTCCAGCACCAGGGAGTTAGGGGGATTTGATGTGATTTGTATATGACATCACTGACAAATTGATTCTTCCTTCCAATTCCAAAACCCTTTCCATAGCGGTGCTGGTATATAGATCTGTTTGAGTGACACTTTGAATCATGCATGATTTGAATGAACGACTTTGACATCGCCTGGTGGATTCTCCACATGAGAAAACACAAAAGAAAACGCCTTTCTCGGATTTTCCCCACCCCTAGGCCCTCACCTTTGGCTCAGCTATCATCAGCTATCACCAGCTCATCGCTGTTTTCCGGTTCCCGCTTCCAAGGACAAACATGTGGATGACAAAGAGAAAGCAACGGCCAAGTTTCAGGAGATTGCCGAGGCATCCGTCCAGCCTAGACGCGCGCAAAGCATCCGCATCCGTCGTCGTCCAGCACGGAAGAAACGCAGAAATCTCAAAGAAGTTCATGTGGCCAGTGGCCGGAAACATGTCCGGATTGTGTCGCTATCGTCCCAGTGTTGCCTGGTGCTAGCTGACTACCATGGGCTGGTGATATCATAATTGTCTATAGCGTATAGGCTTGGGGACCAAGTTGCTTTGGTTTCACTGATCTCCAAGCAATAATGCAAAGTCTTGACCATTCTTGTATGTGCGTCACAGGGCGACTGCCACTGACTGCAGTTGCACTCGTTTTTCAAGATCAATCGATTTCAGCGCTGACTACAAAAAGAAGAGGATGTCATCCAAACATCCAAACATCTCTTGATTGGCTTCCTTTCCAAAACAAACACCGCAAAACAAAGAACACCGCCTCGCCGCCCCGGCCACGCGCTTCGCCCAGAGCGACCCCCGAACCAGGCCTACGAGACGTTGAGCGACCCGGAGAAGCGGAAGCTCTACGACCTGGGCGGCGAGGTGAAGCCGTTGGGATATACCGTGCACCGTTCGGTTTGTTCGTTAAATAGGCAGCCTATCACAAGTTCTCGAACAGAATGCACTGACCTACCTGGCATTGTTTTAGGAAGATATACTTTGTACTATCAAGTCACGGGCGGTTTTTCAGGGTCGCTTGAGGTGAGGGCGTTGTGTCGCTCAGTCTCCTCTCCAGTGGTCTCGTCATGTGTTCCTCGGAACTGCACAGCGAAGCCGCAGGAAGCTGTGAAGGGCCAACCACCTCCAGAAGGCGCCAAAGGGTCAGCGGGGTGCCAGCACCGAGCGAAGCAAGAAATCGGAGGCTTTTCTGGGGGTGACAGGGCAACCAGGTAGAAAAAGGGCCACTAGTAACATGGGCATCGTTACTAGTAACAAGTGCACTAACTAGTGTAGCAAGGACACTACTAGCAGGAACACCAGTTGGACCACAGCGGTCTTTGCATTTTGGAGATACACAGGTTCTGCTGGAACAATGCTTCGGTACTGTCCTGGACGCATCATCGGAAGTCGCTTGTTCGGTGACGTATCTGCCTTCTGTCGTTGAGCATTTTGGGCCTTCCCACGATGGCCTAGCCTTGCCTTTGCAGTGAGGCTTCCAAAAGCCATTTCCGCAAGGTCAAGCACACCCTGGAGGCGCGGCGTGTATTGCGGGGTTCCTTTGAGGAATTAATATGAAACATGCACTCTGCATAGACCAACGGCAGGTCAAGCAAATGACCCCAAAGGCGAAGCTGTAGATGTTGTGAATACGATGACTGTATGTACCAGGTCAGGAACTGACCTCATGTTAGTGACCAGGAGACTGGACCTGGGTCAGACTGGAGCTGTACTGTCGAATGTACGGTCGACCCAATTCCTTCCCCATCATTCTCCTGGTATCATCGGCCACCGGAGGCACCGTTTCACATCCCCTTACGTGAGGTTAGCAGCACTTCTTCTTCAACGGACAAAACGTGGAGGCCGCCAGAGATGGGTGCTTTGGATACTCTGACTTTTGTGACTCGTAAGGGAATGAGGGAGTGAACCCATTCACGTAGAGATGCCTTAGGATCCTTTCCCTTATTCCTTACGTGCACAAGTCGTTTTACTGCAGGATTTCACCAAAACGCAGGGCTTGTTCATGGAAATTGTAGCCTTCAGGATTCATCGATCCAAAAAAACCGTACGGCATTTTTGCTTACAGAAAGAAGCTCAGATCCACCACCACAGTAGTCCACCAAAGGCCACCTCTGCAGATCCTTCGTTCCGGTGAACGGCGGTGGAACATCGGAGGTCGATCCGGAGATGTTCCAGAAGATCTTCGGCAACATCTTCGGAGGCGCACCGAAGAGGTCGACGTCGGTGGCATCCGTCAGCTTTGGACACATCAACAAGGAAGAACGTGATGGTGATGTGATGGTGTTTGGGTTGCCATGGTAGCAAGCTGGCATCAACCCTGATGTGCAAACCGTCCCTCCAACATGGTTCCATGGAGAAGCCTTACCAGGGACCATGCCATCCACTTCCATGGCTATTGGAGGGAGAGTGTATAGTATATTTCATCATCCTAGGTTGGAGGCCATGGCTATTAGTTTGGAGACCATCGCCATAGTATACTTCTTCATCTGTTTACTTCATCTTGGATGTCTCAAGCCTAACGACACCATCGTTGAAATTACTTGGGACTTCGATGGATCTTCTCATCGACGGTTCGACCATTTGCGTGCCGCTCGTCAGGTGGCGCTGGTCCCGGTCCGCGCGGTCCGGGCAGTGGCGGCTTCGGTGGCTTCGGTGGCTTCGGTCAAAGCAAGGCGCGGGTCAAAGCAGCCGTTGAAACTAGGAACAAGAAGCTATTAGGAGCAAAGGGCATCGCTACTAGGAGCAAAGAAGCTACGTTCGGGACTCCTGGCCTTACTAGTAGTAACAAGAAGCTATTAGGTTGGAGGCCATGGCTATTAGAGTTGGAGGCCATCGCTAGTAGGTTCCTTTTGCTGTTAACTCTTATGTGACATAGCATGAGATCGTTATAAAGGTTTCTAAATTAGCAGATCTGATAGCAGCGAAATGGTTTGGACCCCAAGTTATATTGTGTTGGTTTAGAGTGTGCCCTCTCAAAGAAAACTCCTTCAGACTGCTGTTGCATGGAGACTCGCCACGAGGAACCAAAGCCCAAGCAGGGCGGTCCTCTATTCCTCGACACGAAAGTGCAGGACTGTGGAACAAGCATTAATTATGTTGAAAGTTTTCATGGTAGAGATGCTCGAACAAGAAGGATCTAAAGAAGAAGCAAACATGAATGAAGAAATAAAGAACTGAATCAAGTCTTACCTTATGTTTTTTCTTTTACCATCCTGGAGATTCAAACTACCAAGAATTCTTAGTAGTTTTGGTTTTCTAGTCAATTTTAGTCGTTTTGGTCGTTTTGATGAGTTCTTAGTCCAGGGCTGTTGTTTGGTGTTCACTTCAAAGTCCACCCGTCCCCCTGTCCCATGTTGAGACTTTTACTTTTTTCCAAGAGTCTTCTCAAACTGACGGCTGTACACCCCCATGACTTTGCGAATGGTGGTCATAGAGGCGACTGTACTGTGACAGCTTCTTGCAATTCGGGAAACCCTACCTATGTAGTCTTCATCTGACCAAGTGCAAGTCGCCAATGGCGACATGCCCTCTACACCACGGGAACACGCCAAAGTATTTGTGAGCTCCCAAAAAAAAATGCAATTTAGGTCGAAGCTTAAAAAGCTTTTGCCCTTTGTCATACGTCAATGAGGCCATGTGGGCATAGGCTTCCTTAGAAGTTGGCAGGTTGCTTGTTGAAAAGTGCTGCATAAACTTCAAATGCAAACAAGATCTCATCCAGATCGATGTTAAATTTGAGAAAGCTTCGCAAAAAGAGTTTCCAGCGATGCTTGCTTTTGCTGTGTCACAGGCAGAAATCCATAGACCACTTCGATAGATTAGATCAAAAAAACACTTTGGCCTGCTTCATAGCATACTGTGCCACTTCCAAAAGTTCGCTGTCACATTGAACCTGCCAAGCGTGGGCCAACGGTGCTTGACCTAACCCAACTCAAAGCCTCCAAAGAAGTAGATGTAAGGTAATTACAAATTGAAGGGGTGTTGAAATGCTAAATCTTGCACCCTTGCACTTGACTACCATAGCCTCCTGTGTCAGAACATGATGCAGCCATGCTGAAACTACAGCAGTGTCGAAGCCCTTCCCAGCCAAACTTGTCGGAAATGAATTTGCCCTCAGTCTTGGGACAACACGGTAACATGGAAAGCGTACATACAGCAGGGTTGCACTATATATGTGAGCTCACACACCTGTGCTCTTTTTGGTGTCTATTTTGGGTTATAGTTATGATACAGCGGACCAACAAAGATGCGTGCCGTGCAGGGCAACCAAAATGATTGGCATATGGTGGAATGTGACACTGTTTGCTTAGGCAGCATACCAAGGACCATGTATTAAGTATTTCACCGGACATGTATACAAGTATCCTACAGTACCCAAAAATGGTCTCAACTGCTATTGGTGTACATCCAAGATTCTTTGTCATCCCCAGGCTTTTCCGTGTCCAAACATCACAGGTCGTGAACTTTTTGTTTAATGTGCACCATTGCCTGAATGCGTTGTATGCTGCCTCAAGTCTCGCCGGAAAGGCACACCCAGATCCAAACTTCTGTTCATTGCACAACGCAACTATGATGGATGCGCAACAATCCACCCCAAAGCCAATGTGGTAGGTATGTACCATATCAGCGTGAATCCTCAAAGGCGAGTCCCCTCCTGGAACTTCAAAAAAGGGATGGCGACTCTTGAAAGGCCATGGCCCTGGACGTGATGCTGATCTCCAAGGTGCACCAGGATGAAAATTGTGCCATTCCTGCTGCCATGCAATTCCAAACTCAAGGCCGCAAGACACTGTATCATGAAACTCAAGTAAGCAGAACCTGAAAACAAAAAGCAGTCCTCTCCGTGGCAATAATGACAAATCCGCTTGGACTGGAAGCCCGTTTTGAGTAAGGCTGCCTAGTGATCAATACTGTTGCTTGATCAGCAAAAGGTGTTTATCGGTGTGTCGTTTCCCACCACTCAGCACAGACTACATCTCACCTGAAAGCTTTCAGCACCCCACCACTTATGCCAAGCCACCTTCCTGATATATGGCCAATCTCCTTTCATTCCAATGTATATGAACTTGAGCCGGACTCCACACACCTCCATGGCTGAATCTCATAGACTAGCACAACAAGCGTTTTCCAACTATAGGAAAAAAAATGATGGCCTCGATGCCATTTCTATGAAGAGCTGCCATTTGAGTAGCCCAATGTGTATTCAAATCCAGCAAAGTTTGCTCTCCGTTGAACAAGCGGCTCGAGATGCATGTGAAAAGCAGTCTCGAACAAAATGAATGCCTGAGCTTTTCTAAATTATGGCAACTTCATCCCTTGCCACACTCCACAAAACAAACATGCAGAAATGAGATCCGGATCCCCTCTCCACAAAACAAACAGAAATGATCCATAGACTCGCTGAGGAACCCTGAAACATTTGTGTAGCCAACACCTTTGTATGAGATCGCTGTTTGCCAAGCCTCTACCATCAATGGTTGATGGCCGAGGCCGCGACCCTCATCGCCGTGGATGAAGTAAGGTATCGCAAACTCAAGGTTGGTGCCATCTGTAAACACACTATGGGAGCCATCAAAGGCCCGATACTTCTGCCAAAAAAAGGCGGAATTGCTCTCGCCATTTGCTTTCCTCTTCAACCTTGAACCCTCCAAGAAGAAATTCAGGGTATCGCTCCATGAGGAGTGTTATCCAACTTCGCATGGACAAACACGGCCAAAACACCTGTTCAATCCGTTTTCGTGGCTTGCGAAGCTGAACGGTAGTCTTCACAAGTTCAATTTCCACCTGAAGTGACTCCCCGGATTTGTAAATGACAGAAAACAGGTTTCGCGCCACGTTAGTCCTGCTTCGTTTGGCAGAAGCGATCTTGCACAAAAGGCTTCCAGCTCCTGCGCAGTAGCACGCACGCAAACAGCTTTTTTTCTGGACACATAGAGAGATGCAAATCGATATGATAATATATATATATATATATCGATCAAGAGAAGATATATTTAGAAGCATAGCTTTGCAAGTATATACTCTTTGCAGAAAGCTTTTACTTGTATGGCATGGAAACAAATAACCTCAAACAAGAGGTCTGAGAACAGTGGCTTGAAACCAATCGTGCTGCACATAAACAAAACGGCAAACGCCTCAGAGGGCCCCCACTCAACTAATTGGCATCGATCCATGTAACCACATGATTTGATGTCACGCCAAGCTTCTCACGGAACGAGAGCTGCAGGCAATTTCAGCAATGCGAGCTGTACGAAGAGCACTCTCTGCCTAGCACGTGCTTTTTGCCCATATTACTAAACAATGTCGAGAATACATCCAAGCTACTCCAGTAAAAAAGTTCTCTAGCAGCTCTTTGGCGTGCTCCGTGTCGCGATTGAACTGGTCCTCCTCATCATCAAATCCTGCTCAAAAGGATAGAAGACTAGAGGCATCAAACATCAACTCTTGAACAAAAGTATTGTCAACCGAATGGAGCCTCCCACTAGATCACCACTTGCAAATCTGGCACTTTGACCTGGCAACCAATTACTTAAACCAACCACGAATCAATACATCTCGATCAATCATTGTCATGGATCCAATAATACCGCGCGCGTGCGAAGGCAAAAGCACATTTTCCAAAATTGATCGATCGATCGATCGACCTATGTAGCAGGTCTCAGCTCTATCCATCGTCAAAATTGGACCATCAGAATCAACGGTCAAAGGACAGGCTAGCGCTTTCGCTTGTTAGATGACTTTGCCTTGGCCTTGGCTGCCTTGGCTTTCCCCTTCGGTTTGGAAGAGGCCGCTTCAGCAGGTTCTTCAGTACTATCAGCCTTCAGAGCAGCTCTCCCCTTCGCCTTGCGCTTAGGGGAAGCCTTTGCCTTCACTGGTTTGCACGCCCTAGCAAGAAAATGCATCGATATCAAACCACCTCACACAAATGGTTTCAGATTGAAAGCTTGAGACTCAAGCCTTGCACGAGTCAGCACATTGTTGAGGGAGACATCGCATTTGGTGCAGTCAACAAAGAGCCTACGAAGCTCTCCATTTTTTCTCCTCCTAGCAACGCAATCTCAAACAACATCAGGGATCAACAATTGATGAAAAGCGAACCGATTAGATCTGCAGCCGGCAAAAACAGCACATTTAGTTAACATGTATTGTTGCCAAAATTCGGATGGTGTCTCGATCGAGCAATTGTCTTGCTGAAAAGTGAGCAGCTGGTTTAAGTTCGACTCATATTGCGAACGCTTGTCAGTCAGCTGCTTGACCAACCTGCAGCTGGTCTAAAATTCACCCATGGACTACATTGACTTGAAATTGAATCCTGTAGCACTGTGCAAGCATCTTCGCAGGCCCATTAATTCCAAGGCACTCATCGGAACGCCCGGACTTGAATTTCTCAAGACGCTCCTCCCGCATCACTGGTAACTAAACAAACTTGTACTCTGGTCTTCTGGAACTTTGTTGATGAAACAAAGCTGATCTTTTGGAACTCTGAAGTTGTCCGTGCCCAGCCTTTTGTTCGTCTAGCTTGTCCAATTTCTTGTACATGCACTCCACGAACTGCACCAGGTAGCCTGGGAGAATGGAAGGTCAACAATTGTGGTTGACATATACTATATTTTTGTATCTTATATATATATATATATGAATAATGTAAGTGTCCAAACTCCACATGGTGGCATATCAAGCTCAGAAACTGAAAGGGTCTGCATGTTGCTGGACCAAAGGCAAAGCTGGAACTTTGGCGGAGGAAGCACTATGGGCAGCAAGGCTAGCCGCAGCTGATGCCTGTCTGCCTCCCCGCCTCAGCAAATCAGCTAGTAAGCCCATGATTTCCTGTATGGCCACAGGGGGATCTTCAAACCTACCCAGTGCCACTAGTGCAGTAAAAGTGCAAGGTGATTCCATCTGCGGAAATCGAGTCATTTAGCAAAGCCCCATCTGGATCTTCAACTTCGAAGCTCCCACTTCCTTGAATCTCATGAGAGTGGGTCGCGTCAAAAGAAAAAGTTTCACTTGTTGGAATCCGCCATTCTTCTTTCCCGTGCACTTCGTTCCGGCGAACCAGATTGCGAGCTTGTGCCCAAAGCTTGCTGTTGGCAATCATCTCCCTTAGCTTTGGGAAAGATAATAGAGGGTACCGTGAGCCATAGGTAACATTACAACAAAATTGTGTTTGATAAGCTGAAACAAACACCTTAGGGCATCACTCATCCCAGAACAGAGGTGCTTGAGCCAAACTGATCTCATTGTGCCAGCCACCTGCCAACCTCTCGCTCTCTACCTTCTTAGTGATCTCTCGGACCCTCATTTCCATCGCCCCAAAGGTGCCCTCCTTTCGCAGGATCTCAGCAAGTTTGGTACCTTAGATATGTTTCTTTCTGTTGTCGGGACGGTCAGGACATATCAGGACAGGTTGAGAATATAAATGCAACTGGACAACGTTTTGTTGGATCCTTAAACATCTCGACCACCTCCTTGCTTGCCGTGACTTTGCCATACTTGTTTGGCTGAACGTACCTGCGAAGCCTCACGAGGACTAGCAATGTGTTCCTTGAGAATGGTGCATATAGTCAAATGGTTTGAGAAGCCCAGTAATTACATCAAGAAACTTCCAATATAGGCCATCTGCATACATCTTGTCAGGATCTGATGCTTTTGGCTGGGGCGGGGGAGGAGGAGGCATAGCAAGGTTTGGGTCCAAAAACGTTGGGGGTGCCGGGCTTGCTCCTTTCGGGGGAGTGGGTGCTGCGCTGGGGCTGGCTTGCTTTGGCGAAGGCTCACAGGACTTGGGAGGACTAGGAAGGGATCCAAAGCTGAGACTCCTTGGCTGAGCATCTGGCCATTCTTCTCGAGATTCCTGATCAATGTGCGTGCCTGAACTAACAGTCAGAGCTTTGGAAGCCCCATAGAGAAAGGTGCTTGAACCCTGGCCCTGGTTCTTGTTTTGATACTGTGCCCGCTGAGAAGAAGCATCTGGGGTTGCGGGGGGCGGTATACCAGGAGCAAAAACGATTCCTTCGGCTTTGGCAGCTGGAAAAAGGTCACCTCACAGGAACACAAACTAGATCAAAATTAATGCATGCATGCAGAACACACAAGCAAAAAACATGCGTGCTGCACACATTGTATAGACAAGAGACGGGCCCCCTCTCTTGGTTCTCCCCCACTTTCGAACCCCAACTCCTGTTGGAGTTTCTTGACAGCTATCGAAGCAGCCTTAGGATCAGCTAGTGAGGGAATCCAAACAGTTCGACTTGAACCCTGTAATGCCATCAAGAAACCTCAATTTGTTTATCAATGTCTAACTCCTCACCTGGCCCACTGGTTTGTTGGGCCGCCACAACGAGTAAACCTTCATCCAGGGTTTTGCAGGATTCTTTTGAACCATGCACGGACATGTTTGGGATGTTTGCCACCTCAAATAATCGAGCCGAGCTGGCCACATAGACCTACAGTACTGTCGATTACAGTCTATATGCACAGCCAATGCTAAGTATGGCAGGATCATACACTCTTCACTGGAAGCTTTTCCAGTCGATCATGCAGCATCACATGAATTGTCACCGCTGCTCACTGGATGATGGCCCTTTGGAACCTCTACAGAGAAAACAGTCGTTTTGCAAAACATAGAAACTACCAACTCTACCAGTTTTCAGGATTTGCGGGCGTTTGCGCGGTTTTGCGGGCGTTTTGCGCGTTTTTGCGGGCGTTTTGCGGGTAATTTTGGTCGTTTTTTTCTGCTTGTTGAACGCGAAGTGTGTTTACTTTTTTTTTGATAAAAATTGGTCGGGATGATCTTGGGCCCTCATCTAAGTGAGAAAAAGCAGCAAACAGAGACAGACCCTCAGCTTGGAACTACTCACTCACAGATTCCAAAAGGATCAGGATCATTCACCTTAATTGGCCACAATGTGCACACCTGTACGACATATGCACTCTACATCCAGCGAAACGACCTGTAAGCACACATAGCCTCAGCTAATTTAGAGGAGTCACAGCGCGAAGCTCGGAAGTGAAGTTTGTTATTGTTTCACGCCATTCTGGTGGGACACACAGCTTCTTATTTTTCAGCAAATAGAAGTAGACCGAGGCAAGATCCGAGTCAAAGGCACTGAGGTCATACTTCTGTCGCAAACACGGTTCTGGTGACATGCTAGGGTCCGACTCTGTCCAGAAGTTCCTGAGATGAAGACCAAACCTTCGTGGGTATTGCCTGAATACACCAGAAATGGTTGATTGATTGGATCCAGAAACCTTTTGCATGGCTTGTTAAGGACAGCACTGAGTTTTCTTAAGACTGGAAGTTCCTGTAAAGCCACGAGTTCCATCTTTCTTCTGATAGGTCCCTCAGAATGAAAGGACAAAAACAACAAAACAGACAATAGAATCGGTTCATGTGTTTGTGAACCGCCAACAAGTTGCGGGTTGTCTGAAGTGTGGTCTCCTCATCTTTGACCTTTTTAGGCAACCTGCCCATGTCCTAGGATGTCCCAAGCAGATCCTTTAGTACCCACCTAAAAGCAAGCAAACACACTCTTTGGCTAAGGGGCTTCGCCTTGGCCAAGGAAGAACGATTTGTCCAGACCACTGTAGGCTTCATGGACCCCCCCTCCAAAATGCAACATATGGAAATGCTGGCGAAAAACCTGAAAGCGAGGTTGAATGAAAAAGAGTTTAAAAACATCATGTGAAACGGCTTTCCACAGGTTGAATTCTTTGTTTGTTTCCTTTGCTGCAGCAAAAACACGATTGCCACCCGATTGCACAGCCAAGCAAATCGAGGATGGTTAGGGAACGTGTCCCCGGATCCGAGCGGCTGCTCAACAAGAAAGACTGCATGGGTCGCGAGGCTGATCATCAGGACTACCGTCAACCTGCAACAATTCTCTATATATAGTATATTTAAGGGCTGCCGCCCCTGCCGCCGACCCCGGGACTCAACTGCAGCTTGCACTCGCCAAAAAGCTATGGTTCAGGTGACTACGACAGAAATTCCGAGACCGGTTCAGGGGCCCCTGCAGAATCCCTGTACCAGCATGTATAGTTCTTTGCGCATTGGTGCTACCCAGTTGGATCCTCATCCAATGGGTTTTAGTGGGTCTACATGCCACACTGTAGATCTTAGCGGCAGATCAAAATAGAGTTTTCAACAAAAGGGACTGAAACAGAAGCAAGTGTTTCAAGCGAGTCGCTGAATGCATCCGCTTCTGC
>CAXAMN010027084.1:37445-92069 GCA_963970005.1 Durusdinium trenchii | reverse complement strand
CATCCTGGTCATCCATTTTGTCAGAGGTTTTGACGTCAGGCTCTTTCATGGTCGGTGAAGAAGTAGTTCCGTATGCAGTTCTCTCCAAATTTGAATCCTCGGCTACTGCTGAGGAATCTTCCCACGGCACTTGGGTTTCGAGGTTGTCCAGACCTTGGACAGCCAGAAATGGAAAGCAGCACAGCACACCACCATATATAAACAATATATCAAAATGATGTGCACGTCATGATTTGGGATTCAATGGTTTTGATAGCTACTCCCATAACATGAGTAACGCAGCCCAAGGACACACTTGACTTGGAATGTCAACAAACCTTGCACTTTCCTGAATCTTCTTGCACTCTTTCAAACGATGTAAGGTCTCCAAATAGGTGGTGAGCTCCTGTAGCTTTCGCAGCCGGGTCTCGCGCTGAACAGGATCAGGCGTCACTTCAGGTAAAGAAGGACCTGCAAGCAGTGTTAAAGGAAGAAACAATTCCCTTACCTTACTGTCCCTTACCTTACTGCATGTATATACTACATGTCCACAGTATATATATATATATGCAGTATGACAGCTACAAATGTGCACCCCCACCTTTTGATGGAGGAGTCAAAAGATCGGAAGGCTTGGACACCAGGACAGGATGCTCGGGTTCAGCTGGAGCTTCAATCTCCACAACTTAGACCATCAAAAGGCTGTTGAGGCTTGCAAAACAGTGTTCAGCAAAGGAAGTACGCAAACAAACCTGCAAATCCAAAATAAAAACCTGCAAGGCATTGGAAAGAAACCCTCGTCCACCTCACGTTCTTCCTCCTCTCCTGTTTCCTCTACACCAAAATCATCCTCACAATCCTCACCATCATCCTGATCAACAACTAAGTCCTCCCTAGAAGCAGGTCCGTAGTTGGTCAAGTCAATCCCTGTCTCCACCATCAGTCTTTGGATGTGAAGCTCACGTGGAAGATGTGGTCGTCTGCATATTGAATTATATTCTGACAGGCACCGTCGTAGGTACCAAGCCTGAAGATGGGCGGTTTGACCTAAGTCATCCCACGAAATGACATGTACAGAGTCACGTGTGCATACACATCATCAGCCACACCACTCACACGTGAATATGCATTTGTGCAACAAAAGGGCTTGGCACATCTAACTTCATGTAGGCGTACAGGCTTTGGATGTGAAGTGTCAGCACATCAACCGACACCCGAGACCCGATGATGTTGATGCATTTGACGATCACACTCTCATTGGTTGCAAGTGCATCCCGGGTGATCCGGTCGCCAGCGACTTCTACCTATAGTACAGTGGACACTGTTCACACAGTTGTTTCTCTATGTTGAATCTTCAAAAAAACAAATGCAATTGAGTGCCACCAAAATGCAAGAGCATGCAGTCTTGCCTTTTTTCTTAGCTTCTCATCAGACTCCCATGCTAGGGCAAGTTCCGTAGTCATTGGGAAGGTCCTATCCCGAAACCAAACGCAGAGAAGTCTTTTCAGCTATATATACTTGAGCCGCAAGTCTAAGCGACTAACATGCGAAGAGGAATCTGAAGCCTCAGAAACAAGAATTGCTGGTGCTGTGCCAGGGGGGGGTCACCAAGTAGCAACTAATATCCCAGCTGTTGCAGATCACCATCCAATGTGGAGCCTCAGCGTGGAATCAAACGACTCAAACCCATGTTGGACCAACAACCCCAAACAACGCTGCACAACATCTCACTAGTGCAACCCGAAAACTCCAGGTAGGGGCTGCACAGATGTCCACCCAAGAGGTAAGCCCCTCTCCTTGGCTGAGGAAGCAAGCATCCTACTATATAGGAATATATAGGAATGCACTTGAGTGCTGGAATTTCAATAGCTCAAGTATTAGCTAGGGCTCGCAGGTTGGTCAAGCCACTTTCAGGCTCCATCCATGGTCGGCAAAGTGTAATTGGTAGGGCTCCGGAGCCGTATGTGCTACCATGAAGCGGCGCTCGCTCATCATCTCAAATTCAATCATTCCAGACTCCACCGATCAAGTACTTCATGCATTATAAGACAAAAACTAGTCAATTTTAGTAAATTTGATCGTTTTCATGGCTCACATAGTCGATTCAACAGAAAAACATATCAATGACTAAAACTACTAATTATTCTTAGTCGTTTGAAGGTTCAGGATAGAAACACAATTCAAGGTACAGGCCGATACGTTCAACATCTTAGGCGACACCAGAGTGTATAGCGGTTCTTGTCCTTGATACAGCCTTCAACATCCTTCAACTACAAACGGACGCATCTTCTGCCAAAGCTTGCTGCTGCAGGAGCTCTCTTTCGAAGATCATGAGATGCAGCTTAAGGCCTGGCTTTCCGCTTTGCAAAGCTGGTGTGCGTGCATGGTGTGTTAACAACTTGTAGGCTCGTAGACCGGTCTAGACCTTCCAAGTTGGAATCCCAAGCTCACCCGCCTTCGGTGCCGAATCCTTCGGACACCGGTCGTTCACCGGTCCACACATTGCATCCCATTTTGTCAGACCCGTCCCTTTTTGTACACCCAAAAACGGCTGCGACCGAAACCGTCCTCCACATCGCTCCTGGATTCATTGCAACTCGGGCGTCTTCATCGCTCGGAGTCCGTCCCCTCCGGTCGTCGGCAAGGCCTTGCGCGCGGGGCCGGGCCCCGTGGTGCTCCTGCTCTACGCCAGTGGCGGCCGCAGCTGCCCGGAGGCCTGTCACCGCATCCGCGAGGTGCGGAGGACAGAGGACGCAGGGTGCAGAAGGGATCCCAACGGGGCAATCTGAGGCATCGCAGCGAAGTCTTGCGGAGTTTGGAATGGACCTGAAGCTTGAAGGTCAAACAAGGACGCTACGTTCGGGGCTCCTGGCCTTACTACTAGGAGCAAGGACGCTACTAGAGTGGCATAGCCAGAACCAATCACCGCGGGAAGGCACTGCCCCGCATGGCTGGCAGGCTTATGTGAATCTCGCCAGCCACTCCAAGCAAGCTGTGGCAGCGGTCCAGTGCAAACGACGCCAAGGCCATGGTGGTGTGACATCCAAATTCCCGTTTGGGCTCCAGGAGGTTGCCTCCGAGGAGGTTCGGTATGGGACCCTCCCTGCACCCTTCCCAAAGACCTCCTCTGAAGGTACTTGGAACCCTAGGATTATGACGGGTTGTCTAATCCTCATGTCTCATCGGTCAGTCATCAGAGATGCGTTTCAGATGATGCGCCACCTGTCAGGTATCGTGGCTTCGATCGATCGACACGCCAGAGTTCGAAACGCCAGAGTTGCGACGCTAAGCTCCGTCCGACTCATTGGGCTCAAGCGCTTAAGGGCTTCGACGCGGCTGTAAAAGTCGAAGTCACCGAACTGGTGTTCTTTCGAATGCAACACTACCTACTACCTTCACAACAGCAGCTTATTTGAGATAAACTCGATCATGATCGTTGAGGTTCACTTCTATGCAATGTCTCCAGTTTGGTTGGTTCATGTCTGTCAACACACACTTTGCAAAAAGACCAGACACTTCTCTTCGTCTTCAGCGTTCCACGAAGCGGATGCCGCCGCCATCAGCTCCGCTGGTGTTGACCTACTTTGACGACAACAAGGGACGGAACGAGCTCGTGCGACTGATCTTCGTGGTTGGTGAGGCAAGCCGGCCAGCTGAATAGATGATTTGAAAATATTTGAAACCACTCTCAGGGTATCTCAGGGTACTCTCTATAAGTAATATTGTGCCGTGAAGACTCCTTCTTCATTCAAAAAGAGCACCCTCAAACCACGTCCATCGCCATCTATCAGCCATGAATTAGAATGATCAATGATGGGCAGTTCCCAGAATCAAGTTTTGGGTGCATTTGGCTCCAAAACCTTGAGTTCAAACATGGAGGTGCCCATTACCACTCTATGAAATTGGGGAGGGTGAACCCCATAAATCAATGACTCTCAAGACCACCCCACACACTCCGGACAGCGTCATACTTAGATTACTCGCTAGTAGCTATATATTGTTTCTAATAGCTTCTTGTTACTACTAGCGATGCACCTCTTACTACTAGCGTGGCACTTGTTACTACTAGCAAACCTTGTTAGCCAAAATGATTCTTAGATCCTTCAAGACCCCGTATTTAAGTTTAATCTAATTTTAATTCTAATAGCTTTTTGTTACTACTAGTAAGGCACTTGTTACTACTAGCGTGGCACTTGCTACTAGATCCTTCAAGACCCCGCCACTTGGACCGGATTTGTCCGCCACCGGTCAGGTCCCCTTCGTCGACGAGCTCATTGGCTGCTTCGTCGATCGTGGAACGGTCGTTGACCGGGTGAACGTGGTTCGGTGGAGTTGTCGTTCTAACGGAAACGAAAGGGAGAAGATCACGTCACCAGCAAATTGGTGAGGATGTTTTTGGGATTTGAAGTACTAGGATCGACTGAACTTGATTCTATGATATTCTATGTGTGTGTGTGCATGTGCTCTTGCTTTGCCGCCTGGGCCACGTAATACGTGCTATCCAAGAGTTGCCCCCATCAACCGGACGTTGATCAACAGCTCGGAACATGCACCAACCCCCGCGCGGAGCGGAGCTCTCCGCGCGGAGCCGGAGCGCCCCGAGGCTTCAGCGAATATGTGCGACGTAGAGATGCCAAGCAGTTGCCCTTTGATCAAATTCCCACCCTCCGAGTGGGAGATACGGCGACCTGGGCACAGATGCCGATTTCTTCGTGTGAAGCGCTGGTGTAGTTGGTGCTGGTTGTGGTTTATTTACAGCCTTCGGCATGCCGCCGGCCACCAGCTCGAGCCCGCATTGGCAGGCAGCTTAATGATACAATACCCTGCTCAATCATACTTGTTGGTGCATTGGAGTTGCACATTTGGCTGGGTGAGTTTGTTGATGTTTATTTCAAGGTTGTTTGACCATGAAATGGAACGAATCCGAATCAGAGGTTGTCTATTCTGATCCAGCGATCCGAACCGGCATGTCTCAGTCGAATCACCTAAGAGGAACCAATTGAAACCAACACAAGCAATGCGAACCAAGACTATCCACAAAACATGACCTTGAAAACGATTCTTCTTCCAAACTACTTGGCCGTTTGCATGTTTTCCTTTTCAGATCTTTTTTTCGACCGTCTCGAGGGATTGCGACACGCACCAGATATTCTTTTTCACACACAGAAGGCTTCAAAGCGACCGAAGAATTTCTAGATCTGGCATGATTTGTCGTTTTTTTCTCCAAACCGTTTGAAATGAAAGACCCAGAATGACATCGAACAACAATACCCTGCTCAATCAGACTTGTGGGTGCATTGGAGTTGCACATTTTGCTGGGAGAGTTTGTTGCTGTTGATTTCAAGCGAAGTCGTTTTACAATGAAATGGAACGAATCCGAATCAGAGGTTGTCTATTCTGATCCAGCCATCGACATGTCTCAGTCCAATGGTTGTCTATTCTGATCCAGCGACCTACTACGTACTACCTACGACCTACTCGACCTACTACCTACTACCAGTACCTACTACCTAGTACCTACCCTACTACCTACTACCTACTACCTACTACCTACTACTACTGCTACTACTACTGCTACTACCATACTACCAGACGGAGGGGGGGAGGGGGGGGGGGGGGGGGGCGTCAGGCTGTCGAAAAATCCGCGCGGAGAGACAAACCGTAGATTGAAACCAACACAAGCAATACTAACCAAAACAATCCACAAAACAAGCCGGCAGGCCGGCGGATTTGGCCCAAACATCTCAAAGATGAACTACTGAGCATCCAGACAGAGACCCAACATCTCCGTGCAGCTGTGTCTTCTCGAAGCTCACCCCTTCGGCCCAAAGATCCCCCGCAGATAGATTTAAAGAGATCCAGCATGAAGAGAGGCACCCCTGGGTGACTCTTGGTATCTCCTGGGGTCATGTTTCGCTCTTTGAATGTATTGTCTCCCTTTCATAAAGTCTTAAAACAGATGCGTTTGACAGTGTCTCTTCACTGAGGTCTTGGGTCAATCCTGTGCCATCGCGCGCTACGCAGCGAAGCTGGCGAAGCTCTACCCGGAGGATGCCTTGAGCGCCTGCAAGGCAACAAACGACCATGGCGCTGCGTTGGTGTTTGTTTGGCTTGCAGGAAGGTTTGGAGGTGTTTTTGCCTTTCTATTGCAAAGAACGGAGATGAAAGGGCAATTCTTTGACTCGGCTTTCACTTTACCGCGTAGGTTTAGTTTCAGTCAGGGACCAATTCATGGTTCGTTTGATGACTTTTGGAAGTGCTTGAAGTAGTGTAGACTCTTGATTAATAGACCCCCCCCCATAATGAAGAGCTATTTCAATCCAATTGAGGGGGTTTACAATATAATCAAGAGTCTACACTCCATGACTTGACCCACATCCAGGCAGATGCAGTGGTGGATGCCTGGCGAGATCAATTGGACCTGCTCTACGACACGTTCTCCGGCTTCAGTCGTCCTGCCGGAGGAATCACCATCGTCCGAGAAGCTCAACGGGAGGGTTCAGGGTTTCGACATGTTGGAAGACCCTCCGACCTTTGGAAGGGTCCTTGATAAGGGAGACATGCATTAGGGAGACATGCAGACATGCATGGACATGTTCGTCCGAATCTGCATGCTGTGCTTTTCTGCATGCTGTGTTCAACTGTGTTCAGACAAGTAGAGTCAAACCCATTCCGAACTCTTCCCAGCTCTACTCCTTTTGGATCACTCGACTCAATTGGATCCGTGTCATGACATCCCCAAAACAGCGCTGCTCCGCCAGGGCGATCTCCCACCAGTTGCGCTTTCTTTTGGTCGGTCCACCAGCTTTGTCAGGCGGAACTCCTTCAAAGCTAGAAACCACATGACGACTGGTACCTTCAAATACCATTAGTATTGACGTGCTATTGACCGATTTGAAGACCATCAATTGTACTTTGGTAGTAGCGTCCACGAACGTTCCGTTCGTCGTAAGGCCAGCGCCCCGATCGCTCCGGGCGCGTCCGCTCGCTCCGATCCATTCGCCGATGGGCTCCGCTCAGCCCCACACCCAGGTTCTTCGAGCGCACGGTGATCGCTGAGAAGCTCCAGATGTTTCCACGACAGCAGGTGGAACGTGCGCAGCGGGTGGGCAACTACTTCGAGAGCTCCTTCAAGCCGTGGATGCGGCAGATGGACGCTTGGAGATGAGAAGTTGGGATGGATGGTAATTAGGAAAACGAAAAATGAATGGGAATGAATCTGATGTGGTTTGGAATGAACTGGAATGAATTTGATTACATGGACGGTGAAGTTCCCGGTGTCCGTGGCGGAGACCTGGTGGATCGACCAACGGTTTGGACCTCCCCACAGCCACGCGACACGGCGGGTGGGTTTTGTAAGACACCAGTCTTGCGGATCAACCCTTGATCGCAATGCGCCTTTGCGATTTTGCTGGTAAAGAGCCAGTGGCATTGGCCTATATCATATACTGTGTAGTGTGCTTTGCATTTGAAAAAGAGATGGCTCTCCACACTGGCTGTTCTCTCTCAATCTTCTGGAATTTCCACTGGACGAAGCCGGCCCCAGCACAAGCCAGGAGAAGTTGTTGGATGGTCGTCGCATCGCAGCTTCGCTGAGCTTTGCCGAGCTGGCGATCTTCGATTTGGTCTCCACCTTGGAGGGCTTCGTGGAGCCCGAAGCGTTCCTGGGAAGAACGTGAAGATGGAGGGACTGAAGCGGAGGGACTAAAGAGGGCGTCGAGGGGATGACATCAAACAAATATCAGGAAACCGTGGTAACCAAGTAGCAGCAAGAGCAAGAACACGGTCTGGGAAACGATTT
Organism: Durusdinium trenchii; assembly: GCA_963970005.1. Lineage (NCBI taxonomy): Eukaryota > Dinophyceae > Suessiales > Symbiodiniaceae > Durusdinium > Durusdinium trenchii. The sequence continues at coordinate 84,289 of CAXAMN010027084.1, read as the reverse complement.
TTTTTGCTGGATATTCCCCTAAGATTCGAAACGTGTCCGGCGGGCTCGCCCGCAGATTGTGGTGTTAGAAAACCGCATTCCATGTTCAGGTTCAAGCAGGTCATGGACCTTCACCCTGAAGTCCGTGGATTGGTGCAGGAGATCGGTGCCTTGCCGAGCAACTCGGATGCCATCAAACGAGTGGACCGGTTAGATGAGGCACTCCGGCAATGTCCTCACTGTGCCACCCTTCACCCCTCCTTCCATTGCTTCATGCTGGATGTCAAATTGATTGCAACTGCAGTCTACTTCAAAAAAGACCACCAGAGAAGACGTCACGTCCTTTGGATCTCCTTGAAACAACTTGGTTTCCTTCTTCTCAAGATCCCTTTGGCGTGCAGACCATCTAAGACCCCACCACCTCTTGCTGTTACACCTGAGGCGTGCAGCAGCACCTGGTGCAGCATCCCTACCAGTCGCTTCGTGAGCTCATGTCCACGCCGAGCAACTGCAAACGACACCTGGAGTCGCTGCTCTTCCCGTGCCTCAAAGCTGCCATGGCCAGTTGGCTCGGCCTCAAGCGCTGCTGTTCGGGCGACAGATGAACCACCGAGGGACTCCACGGCGATCCAGCAGGTCGATGTGCACGACACCGACAGCTGCGGTGCAGAGGGGCCAGCGGTCCGCATCGCTCGTCCTCACCGGGTGAGGGAGAGCTCGGGGTGATGATGGTGATGGCCACAACGTGGTGTTCATGCTGAAGTTGCAAAGGAAAGCTTTCACACCAACGTCACAGAGCTCGTCACAGACGAGCTCGGGAGTGGATGTGAGTGGATGTTTTGTTTAGTCCGTTGAGTCCCATCCAGGGGCCGTGGATGTGACAGGGGCACCCAACTCCTTCCTCGATGTATAGCACCCTGTCCTCCATGGAGCTGCTGGACTGGAAAGTGTCGGATCCACTTTGCGTGAGGCGATGAGTCTACTCTAGACGGCACCCTCTCAAAGAGAGAGAGAGAGAGATTGGGTCCGTCATTGGATGCACGTCCCGGCAAATGACCGGAAGCGATGAAAGCATCGAATCTCTGCCTTTCATTGCAGGGAGCGACGTGTTGAGCGGCTCGCCTGGGTGAAAAATCTGCTGCGTCACTGCAGTGAGCCGCGGCGTGCTGCGGGCTGCGTTGAAGGCATTGGGCTCGTTGGGAGCTTTAGCTTCAAAAGGAGGGATGTGTTGGGCAAGTCTGCCGTCGCTGGAACCGTTGAAAAACCAATCATTTGACGACGCAGATGAGGAGTAATGGGACATCCGGTGAACTTATGATAATACAGGGTTTAGACCTCTTTTTTGTCATATGAATTCATATGACTTTTATGACTCGCAGTGACACCCGGTGTTCAAGCATGTCGACACTGACCTGTTCGCAGGCAAGTGTGCCGAATTTGCCGACAAGTTGCCAGCCGTGCTCTTCTTCGCAGCTACACTGCAAACAACCCCTTGGCCAGGTCACTTTCAGACATGCAACTATCATGATTTAGGAATGTGTATGCCACAAGAAAGGGATCCAACACACTGGAGGTGCATGGTGTTCTTCTGTGTGGAGTCGTATGACATGGGGTTCCTTTACATGTCAATGATTAAGACATCGACTTCTACCAGGAGTCACAAAGGGGGTTAACGGACACCCCTTAACGGCTAAGGGGCTATAAATAGACACCCTTGGAGGGTCCTGGTATAGGAGGCTTTGTGGCATTTTGTGGCCATTCAGCTGTGCGTTTGAGGCCAAAGGAAACCGACCAGAGAAGGTGTTATCGACGGGCACGTCCTTGTCCTATTCGCTCTTACAGAAAAAAGGCCCGGGCAGGGTTAGGACATGTTAGGATCGTGTTCTTCGAAGTTCTCCTATTTGACAACACACGTCACAAGTCGCGCAGAAGAACAGCCGCAGCCTATACATGTTTCTTGCTGAAAAAGATTCGGAGAAGCTCCAAGAGATTTGGTCCTTCAGTCTTAGGCAGACAAGCTAGACATCCTCCCATCCTTCACAGCTCTAGTACGTGCACGTCGTGTGAATGATGTCACTCGCCCCAGATATGTCGATGTGGAGGTGGCCAAGGCAGATGTGAATGATATGGAACTGACCGCTGGAGACTTTGAAGGCCCGGTGGGATGCACCGACCACGTTCCCTCGTGGTTGGCGATGGCGGGTCGGTGATGTTGAATTCTCTGAATACGTTTGTTCGAATTTTCTGAATTGCAGAGACCACGACTACCCCCAGGATACCATGGACACCACCATTTTCCTTGTGAAACCTCAATCATCTGAGTGACCAGGTTCGAAGCCAGGAATTCTCACCCCAAAGACGAAGGGATCAAGATTTGAGCCCAGGAAGTTCATAGTTCAACCTGCAAGGAGAAGCCCAACTCCACTTGTTTCCCCCAACTCAACCCCTTTGTCCGCCTTTCCGCCGGGAGAATTGCGGGAGAAGCGCAGGCGGCGATCCCTGTGGCGGGCAGTCGCTTTGCTCGGAAGATGGGGGGAGGAAGCGTTCGGAGTCACGCCGATCAAGCATGCGTTTCAGCCGGTCGGGGTCGGCGTTCAGCCGAGGACCCTTGAGAGGTTTCCACTTGCACCCTTTTGAGGGGTCAGGGGAACGTGTCGTTCGTCTTCGTTCGGAGTCTCGTGTCGGAGTTCTCATCTACAAACACAAAAAATTGTGCCTCATTTGAATCAGGTCTTTGCTTTTTTGGGTTCAACACACGGGACAACAGACCTTGATCTTGGCAAACAGAATGTTTGTGGGATTTGATTTCTCGAACCGGACAGCTAGATGGGTGTGTAGCTCAAATAGGGAGACCTCCCAGGCAACGACCCTGTGGAAGAAGGAAAATAGGCCACGGCCGCTGTCTCCCAATTAAAGAACACACGCGCATGGGACACGAACTGAATCCTCCGATGGCCCGCCAGCCACGAAGAAAACGAAGTGCTGCCTTCAATGGGTTCCTGAACCGGACGCCGCTTGGAGGTCTGACTGAGCTACACAGGAAACGTTGTGGCTGCCCTTTGGCGCCGAACGTGGTGAGGTTCTGCTTGCTGCTCCTGCATCGGGGGAAGGGAGACTCGGTGCCCTTGGAAAAGGTCTCGAAGGCTTTGAAGAGCCTTGGCGCAATACGATGGACGTCTCTTCTTGGGGGGGTTCTCATCTCATCTCTGACCAATACGTATAGTTGATGGATGTTGATGGCAGGGTTTTTTCTCGTCGAATGGCTGGACTGGACTGACTCTTCTTTGCCCCTTGTGGACAAGTTCTTCCGGTGGTGACTGCCGCCAGGCATCGATCCATTTCAATGTCCAATCATGTCCATGTCCCAGGAGTCACTGGTGTTTGATCCCCAAGTGAGTGGATAATGGGCACCCCTAACCTCCATTAAGCACCCCTTTGTGACTGCTGGTCCATTTTCTTTGTCCCATACGATACCTTTGGGATGCTGATGTTTTCCATGCCAGAAGCATTACAGTACATTTCAAAATTGACCCTAGGGACACGACACAGCCCGGCCCGCCCTTTTTCCATCCCTCAAGAAAGACTTGAAACGTGACGGAATCCATGGCGTCAGGAACGAGCCAGTGAAGGTCTATCGTGCCAGGCCCTCAGGTCGCTTCAGGAACGACTCGGAACGACCATCGACGGTCCGGAGCCGTTCGCAGGAAACGGGTCCGATGGTGGGTCCAGACTCCATGACCGTCGGTTTCTTACCCATCCTGAGATCGATTTGGTTCGGGATCAGGAAAGGGATGTGGACAATGAGCGGGCTTGGGCAGTTGACATGTCAGACGGGCTTTCTTCAGAAATCCCAAAGGATCTGACGTCATGAGTCAAGTCTTCTTGGAAAGAAGTTTCTTTAATCCGGGTTTGTTGGATGTTTGTGTTTAATGGAGACGCTGGGCCGCCCATTTGTAGGTTATCCAGCAACCGATTGACAGGCTCCAACGGACAGATCTTCCAACTATGCAACAATGCTTGCCTTGTTGGTTTTATGAAAAGGCATAAATGTTGCATATAGTTGTAAGATCTAGGTACTTACACCACCAAGAATCCGGGCCCGAACCACAACACATAGGCCTTTGGATCAGGTCCGGACCCCTCAGCTTTAGGTGTCGGGATGAAGCACTTTTGTAGCAGCTTGGCGATCCATAGTTTTTGCAAGGAGCATCTCATTGAATCAGCTATGAAGGACTTTATTCCAAAGGAATCCTGCAATTCTTGTGCACGAAACGCTGCCTGATCCAACAGAACCCCAAGACCCATAAATAAACTCGCGGAGAGTTGATCCCAAAAGGGCCGGATGCGACACGCGAGACGACGCGGTCCGCGACGCCGCAGGTGTCGGCCGAGAAGCACCCTGCCTTCGCCCGAGCCTTCGAGGGCTTCGTAGGCGCCACGTGCGTCGTAGGCGTCGAACGCGCAGGGTTCGCGGGTGGGAAGACTGAGCGCCAGCTGCTGGTTGATGCGGCGTGCCACGGTTTGGGGGTCCAGACATTTGGGCATAGTAACAAGAAGCCATACTAGTAGCAAGGTGCATCGCTACTACTAAAGGAACAAGAGGATGCTACTAGCAAGGACGCTACACCTGTTTTGGGTCGTCTCAGACCGGATGCAGGCTTGCTACGTCGTCCTGCCGTGCGGCTGGTGCTCTACAGACCGTCCCTGGGGTTGAAACGGGGCGGAAACGAGCGGTGTGTGGAGAAAACCGATCTGCAATTCGCTCCCACGAGAATCTTGCACTCCTGCATGGAGGCCCCCCCCAAAAAAGGACCGAATCCCTTTTTTCGTCCCTCACTTCCGGAGGGCTCCCAATTCCTCCAAAACCCCTCCGTTTGTTTCCTCCGGGCGTCCGGCGGCGTCCGGCGGCGGCAGTCAGGAAGCGGCGGAGCTTTCAGAGCTACGAGGGCGCCACGGACTCCGCGGAGTCCGTGGTGGACTTCGTTCAGAAAGCCATCAGCAGGTGCAGCCGGTGAGGGAAAGTGGTGGGGAATGAGCGGTTTTTTGGGGGGAGGTGCAGTGAAATTTAGGGGTGGAAAAGTGACCATTTGGGAGGTGTTCTTTTTTGTGCTTTTGTTTGGGGGAGGTGAATGTTTGGGGGAAAAAGATTCATTAGGGTGAGGAAGTGGCAAAGGACTTTGAGGCATCATAGAGGGGAATCACCTGGAAAGCAAGTCAGGACAGATGTGTATCAGACTGAAACGCCGTGCAAATCGGAATCATGGCCAACTGACGTGTGGTTTTCCAATCAATTGGAGCCGCTAGGCGGGTCGCGGTTGGCATGTCGGATGTTTCAGTAGGGCGGTCTGCAAGACTCAGCGGAAAGGTCTACATGAACACACAAAAAGTGCCGGCGGGAGCACTTTCTCCGCTGTGAACATGTTCACAAGTGAGAACTCAAGTTGGGCAGATATGTTCATCCCAGATTTCACCAGTTGGGCGATGGCCTCCACCCTAGTAGCGATGCACCCTAGCAAGTATATATGTTCTTTACTGATATGTGAAGAGTGGAGGTTTACAGACTCCCTCGTTTGTGTCGTGTGGTTTCCGCCGAAATGCTGGTGCCAGGGGCTCTCAGTTGCCGGAGAAGCTCTCCGTCCTGCCAGTCATCCAATGAAGAAGGATCGATGGACCTGTGATCTTGTGGAAGATCGCCACATCATGTGATTTTCTCACCTGGAGTGGTCTTTGGATGGTCCATCCACATGGTGATCCGATTTCACGCATCGCGCGTGCCATCCACTGGAATCGCAACCCATGATGATTCCAGGGAGTGTACGACCGCAGAAGGATTGACGACCGAGAAGAACGGACCACCTGCCTTGCACCGAGAAGACTGTGGATTGGGGAGTGTCCCACGAAAATCCAACAGATGGACAAGTGTCAACCTGGTTTTTTCCCGGAAACCCAAAAGGGGTCAGTATAGTCTTTCCTCTGAACATGAGGCATGATGCTGAGTGGGTTCAAAAATGGTTCAAACTATTATGTTCAAAGACACAGCACCGAGCAGCGCAGGAGAAATCTCTGAGCCTTCAAAAGCTAAGGCTTGTCATGTGGCTCCAAAAGTGGGTTGTCAAGAAATCAACTTCGCAGTGGAAAGAGTATTAAACTTGCCTTTTGAATCTTCTGACCCACGTTTTGGAGCTGCAAGACGTTTTTTCATTCCAAGGAACTCTTAAATAATTTGTAGCCCTAAGGGGGGTCTTTTGGAAGACCCCCTAACTTAGGTGTTCCGTTTCGATTTTGGCCTGGACTGCCCGCCGACTGCGGGGCTCCGGCATTAAAGCCCGTCGCTCAAAGACCTGTCATGTCACAGCCCTGTACAGCCGCTGATGGCTGGCATGCAAACCTGCGCCTTTGGCGTCCAAAACATGAGCGGAGCGGACGAAGGAGTTCTACAGAAGTTCAGAAGTTCAACCACATGGGTCGCATCCTTTTTTAGATCTACGAGTCTTGCAGAGATGCCAACTTTGTTTTGATGTTGTCTTATAAGTGTCAGTCACTATAGAGGGATCATACACCAGGATTTCGGATCAGCCTAGGGCCCTTGTAACACCTCTTTTCTCATGTCTTTTTGTTGTTCTCTTCACCTCTTTTCTCAGTGCTTTTGGGTGGTTTCTTAGTGCTTCCCGGTCTCCGGCGCGAGCTCGGCTCGGCGCTTCCGGTCCGCTTCCGGTCCGGCGCTTCCGTTCGCGCCAGGGTGGCGTCGCCCTTCCGCGGCCTGGACCTGGACGGCGACAAGTTGGACAACTTGGACGAGTGGTACGCGGCACGGGGCACCCGGTACGGGCGGGCGGTGCCACGAGGGACGCGAGGAAACGTGAGGGTGGGGACGAGGGCGAGGGACGTGGGAAGAAAGGGCCGGTTTTTTGGGGCTAAGCAGGCGGGATTGATGCTGCCGGGGGGGTTACGAGGCGGTGCCGAGCGGTCTCAGAGAGGCTGTCCCTTCGGTGTCAAGTCTGGGTGCATGTGTCTTCTGCGAGCGAGGTGGAAAGGAAGTGAATTGGTTCACCGGATCTGCTTTAAACATCTTCCGACCCACGCAGATCCGGCTCAAACAGCGTACACCGGGCCATCGTCCACCGGTTCACGCGTTCACCGCGTTCGTTGCGCCATGCAGAATGTCACGGCCTTAGGGCCCAAAAACCCCTGGACGGCCAACCTGTTGAGTGCCTTGGGCATCATGCACTTCAACAACGAGGAGATCAAAGAGACCTTCGATACCCTAGTGGGTTCCCTTGGTTTTGTGGTGATCCTTTTTGTGTTCTATTTTCCCTATGGTAAATCAAATCCATGTAAACCCCCCTTATGTTGGGAAATATGTTGTTTGTATTTTTCCGGTTCTCGGTTCCGCCGCACATCCAAGGCTCTGGGCAAGTCTTGCCCAAGATTCGCCTCTTTGAGATGCTCAAGGCCGCCTATGGCTTTGAACCGATGCCCGAGGAGATGGGTTTATTTGTGAATACCTTTCATCTCGAAGACGATGCCGGTGAATTGACCTGGCCTGAGCTCGAAGCGGGCTTCGATGAGATTCGAGAGGTCTTGTCCGGCGTCTCAAAGAACGCCACGGAGTACATCTCGGTGGACGACTATCGGACCGACCTCATGAAGCACCGGCGCATGATGAAGGATCCCATGGATAAGTTCAAGGCTCCCATGACCGAAGCTTAGACCAATTGATGCTTTAGGGCCTTGCAACGGGTTGGTTCTTCTGAGGTACTGTGAGTGGAAATAAGGCAGACGTGGAATAAAAGACTATTAGATATTGTCGCTAATGATATGTTCTTGACATGTCTTAGATGCTGATGTCGACGTTCAATGGATTTCTTAAGTAGTGGATCTGCTCGCAGTTGATAGAGGTTCTAGCATCAAGAGATCAAAGCAAAGTTCGGCTCTATATAACTATAGTTCATCCATCCAAAGTTCGATCAGAGGATGTTCTTGTTGTTTGCTTCATGTGTCCGATTGTTCATCGTCAACGGACTGTTTTCTCCTCCAAGGAGTCGATGAACATCGGTTGGCACGAAGAGGAGGTCTTCAATGAGCGTTTCCCCAAGCAGTCCTGTGCCGAAACCAGGTACGCGGACGACATGGTCAAAGCAAAGTTGGAACCTTTCTGAACGTGACAGATGTGCAATAAACACGCATTTAAGCAGATTGATGTCTCGTGTTTCTATAGTTATTTTGGTGATGTGCTTGACATGATATGTTTCTATGGTTTGGTCAAGATTGCAAAATTGTTCCATAGTTTATGTGTTTGCTTGCCCTTCTCCCGTTTTCACCCATGCTGTGACTGGCTGGAAAGTTTGACTTGCCCTTGGAACAAGGATGAGTATGCAGATCGAGGTGTAGTGGCCAGAGACGGCTTACAGAAGTTCGTTTCGGAAAGAAAAGCACTGCGAAGGCGAAGTTGCAGAAACACCGTACGTACATCTGGTATGTGTCTATAGGTGTCTCAGCACAAACTATATATCAATCCAAGACCCCAAATTCGATCCTGCAAGTCCTGACTCCGCTGAAGCTTTCGATCGCTCTCGTGTTCCTTCACCCGTATCCCTTCCGTGGTCTCACCAAAGCGAGCTGCTGCGACTCGACCGGTCGTCGCTGCGGTCGACGTCTCTTCGTCTCGACGACTCGACTCGCACCCAGGAAACCATCAGCGGCAATGGCGGACCACCCACCGGGCCCGGGGGACCCGGTCGTCGGTTCGGTGCGTTGGGGTCGGTGGGGTCGGTGTTAGAGAGCTGATGCTGAAAGCCAAAGGGGTGAAACTTATACTTCTCAATGACCGGGTGGTTTCTTTTGGTATTTCGGCCTTTTGGATTGAATGCTGTGAGACAAATGAGGGAGAAAGGCCAAGCAAAAAGAGGGATGTGGGATGTTCTCAGAGGCTTCATGTTGGACCCAATCGCTTATAAGTGGTGCTTTCACCGGCCTCAAGTTCTTTACGCCTTCAAAGAAGATGAGGTACTCCCAAAAATACCCATAAACTACCCCAAGTAAATCCAAACACACCCACCAGGTCTCTGCCGTTCCGCCGCCACGTCCTTTTTTTCGTGGACGGACACTCCTCGTGTTCCGGGTCCCGCCTTCTTCGGTCGGACGCGTTCGCTCCGCGGTCCGATGCGCCGAGGTTTATGAAGGACCTGATTCTTAGGACCCGCTGCCGCTGGGGCGCCGTTCGGCGGGGGGTGGTCCGGGGCTGTCCTTTTGGTGTGTGTTGTGTTTGTGTTGTGTTGTGTGCAAGCCATGGCAATCTTCGCCCCAAGCTTCGGCCCAAACAGCCGGTGACTGCGTGCATGTGACTACGCAAGTATGTGGATGGCACTTCTTAAGAGAAGCAAGAGGAAGATACAAGCCTATTCTGTGATTATGATGTATGGTCCTGAAATCTTTGGTCCAATCTTTGGTCCTGAAATCTTCTCCATCCTTTCGTTTCACTTCTCACCATGGTGCCGCGGCCCAGCGAAGCGGCGCCCGTTTCACCGCCCCCGCCCACCGAAGCGCCGGAGACACCCCGCAAGGCGCACGAAGCGAGGAAACGCGTATCGGTCTCCTCCCTGGCGTCCTCCGTGGATTCGGAGCTTCTCCGCGCGGTGCCACTGAATTTGGTGTTGGCAGGTTGTGGGAAGGCCTGGATCAATCAGGCCGATGAATATCACCGGAGTGAGCGTGTCAATGCGATCGATGCATTTTTGAGTCATGACTGGGGGACGAGGCGGTGGCTGAAAACAGCCACTTTGCTCGTCTATTTCAATAGTGTGCCGGCCGCAGTGGCAAGTTTGCTGATGTGCATCTTGGTTTGCGTCCTCATCATCTTCAGGGTCTTAGACGGATGGCTCCCCGGTACACTCGCCATCCACGGTGCTTACTGGTTTGTCTTTGTGTACTGGCAGAGCATTCGCGGCCTTTACAAGAAGAACATGGTTTTTCTTGATCGAACTTGCATTGCACAGCATGATACGGATCTGAAGAAGCAAGGGATCCTCAGCTTGGGTGGCTTCCTTTCCAAGTCCCGAAAGCTTGTGGTCCTGTGGAGTCCACGCTATTTCACCCGTTTGTGGACGGCCTTCGAATTGTCGGCCTTTTTGAGGGAAGATGTGGGTAGAGCGAAAGATATTCTCTTTGCCCCAGCAAGCATGGGTCCACTACTTCTGTACTTTTCAGTGTTCGAAACGCTGCTCATCACCAGCTTCCACTTGTTCCTAGAACGCTATGTCCAGTCTGTGCTGCAAGAACAAACCACATATTTGCAACAAGACAAAGGCAGCCTGTCAGGCTTGGGGCATCTCACAGTTGCGATGCTCGTCATTTGCGCGCCAGCCTTTCTGGTGATTGCACCCCTAGTGCTTTACCTTGGCACAATGCAGATGAAGGCTTTGCTGCAGCTGAGAAAACAGCTGGATGATTTTAAGATTCGACATGCTCAGTGCAGCTGTTGTCAGATGGACCATCGCCATCCTGACACTGGAGAAGAGATCTTGTGTGACCGCATGCTGGTCTTCCAAACATTGAAAAGATGGTATCCCAACGAAACGTCTTCGGATGCTTATCTGGACCGATTTGATGAGATGGTTCACACTAAGCTCGGTGGCTTTGTGGGACATGTCTTAGGAGCAGGTGCTCCACCTTTGCGACACGTCGTGGCCATCACCGTGCATCCGTTGCTTGGTTTCTTGTGCTTTTACGTCTACCTGACTGTGAATGAACACCTTTTTCCCTGGTCTGCCCTTGGCTGGATGATCGGCTGGTTTCAGGCTCCTCCTATGGTGTACCTCGCATTCTGGGAGTTCTTGCAACTTTGGAGGATGGGCGCTCGCTTCTCAAGCGCTCGATGCCCCCTGTGGCTGATCTTGTTCCTCGGAGCGGCGACCGGCATCGGTTTCAATGTTGCGGTCTGGTTGCAGTACAATCTTTTTAAATATACCTTTGGGCATGATTTCAATTGGCCTGTAGTTGGCTCCCTCATCTTCATGTGGGTGGTTTTCATCATCCCATACATTTGGGAATATTTTCCCAATATTTTGAAGCAAAGGAGGAACGGTATCTGAAAGGTTGAGGTTCCGCATGTCCCGTTCCATGGTCTTGTGAGTGTTCGTAGCGATTCTAGCTGCTAGATTGAATATGACAGAATCATTTGCCGTTGAAGAGTGCGGAACATGAGTGGTCTCACCAACTCTATGTTTCACAGGATGTGGAGGAAGCAGAAGACAGAAATGAGAAGCATGTGATTGCCACGTGGCCATGGAGGTCGAAAGGATCGCCTCGCCGATGCTTCATCGCCGATGCCGGAACGCAGTGGGATGTGCGAGCGAGTTTCGGACCTCCCACCCTGCAGGCCCCAGGCCCCCCTGCACCCGATTCCGAAACCACGCGACCTTCGCCGGGAGGAGCTTCTACGGAACCTGGCGCCCCAATGGCTGGTTCAAGATGTCCCGGAAGTACACGGGCCGAGAGGGTCAGGCACCGCCCCATCCGGAGCGCCGGTGGGAAGGTTGAGTACGTGGCACGCCCCTGCTGCAAGGAGTGTTAGGACACAAGCTTGGGAGTGTGAGCTTTTGGACACCTCGATTCCTCTAGGAATCGAGAAATCGAAACCGCCAAGACATGCTGGAGGGTTGGCAAACCACTTCGTGTCAATAACACTCTGGCCTATCAGGTGGTTGCCGGGGATAACACTCGGGTGCTTTGGTCAGGAACCCCGAACAGGTGCGTCCTCCGTTTGCTTCACCGCTGTGCCGGGACCGACCGCATGGACAGCGGGAGGTGAACGATCCCGGCTCATTCGCTTGTTGGTTGGTGGTTGAGGTGAAGACACTGAAGCTACTTCCAAGCTAGGTCTTGGATGCTTGTCTTCCAATTGAAGTTGACATGTTGAAAAAGAATCACAACACAGTAACTAACCGTTACTAACCATACAATCCGCTTTCAAATTTTCAACTTGTCATTTCAATAGGATATATGGAGATAACTGGTGTGCTTGGAAACGATCGATCGATCGCCACTTGTGCCGCCAGCCCTGTGAGAATGACCACATGACTGCCTATGAGGCGGCACCGATCAATGTTTGAGGAAGCATGGACCAAGAGCTTTGACCCGTAATTGTACGAAACTAAAAGGATAAAACGACGGGTTTCACGAGGAGAGAATGATTTCATGCTTATACTGTATATATGCATGGCAATATACATTTGCTTCGTTTTTTGTGGCGGATGTATGGACGCTGCTGATTGTTGTAATGTCGAAAATAAAGAAACAACTTAGGTGCGGTGGAGAGGTTTAAATCATCTCAATGAAGGAGTGGTTCATGGGAAAGAAGCTGTAAAAGCAATCCGACACTCCCAAAGCCTTTTGTTGATTGGACGTCAGTGTCGACGCGCCAGAGTTCGTGTCGAGCCCAGACCTTCAAAGAGAACCTCAAGGAAAACAAGCGATGGATGGGCCAGGAGACGACTGGGGATGGGCCATGAGACCGCCGCCTTTGCTCATCGAGATTGAACATGTGAACCTCGAGTCGCCGAGTCCGGACGCGAACCGTGACTGGAACGGCCGCGGCCGTTCGGAACGGAGCGAACGGACGCGACTCGTACCGTGAGGACGATGGCAACGGCTGGTTCTGGCTGGTGGCCGGCCAGAATCCAGGAGGTGCGCAGCTTTCCGAGGATCCGTCGGATGGCGTGTCGAAGGAAGAGGCAGAGAACCACAAATCGTGGCATGTTGGGAGGAAACCAGGATGCGTTTGGATATGTGATGATCAGCAGTTCAATCATCCCACATCGAAAAGGATGTCAGTCATCGAGGGAAAACATAACATTATATGATCACTTAAGTATTAGAAAAGGTGCAATGACCAGCTTTGGAATACGAGCCGTTGTGAATTTCATGCATTTCGCTCAAGCCCGCCATAGGGATAGGCTCCAACCCGCTGAAAACACCCGCTTTTTCTTTGGGATATGTTCAGCATTGAATCTGTGGCGACCGGGTCTGAAGAAGCAAGGCTGCAAGGCTTTGACCTCCCTTCACACGCGAATTACCTGAAGTCTGTGGTACACCTAGCTATGGCAGATCAGTAAGCCTTAGTGACATCTGGAGTCGCAAAGGCCATGAGGTTTTCACGTTTTGGTCAGCCTTTTGGATGAGCCTTTTCGATGACTCCGAGTGGCACCTTCGGCACCGCAGCGGTGCCTTGGCACCTCCAATGGGCTGTCTTGGTGAATGGCATACAGTTGTTTATACCATGCTCCCCGTAGGCTCAAACTCTGGCATTTTCCTCCAGGACATCTCCCAACCCTAACTCACAGGTCACATCCATGCCCCTTGTGGGGCACCTGGCTATGCCTAGCTCCAGCCCCTGTGCCCTATGCCTCTCTTGGCCGAAAGCGCGTGCGTTTTCACGCGCTCGAAAGGCCTCTACCTCTACGTCACCAAGTCGCCACCCTTTGGGCCGGGCGCACCGCGTCCGTCTCGTTTCGCCGAGTCACGGCTCTTGTGATTGGGCCAAACTTGAGGGGATTTGACCCCAGCTGCATAGGGTTTTTCTGATCATTCTGTCATCCTTCGAACATGGCTTTTGTGGACACCTTCGCGTTTGGCTCGGTTTGGCCGTTTCGCTCCTTCGTTTCGCTCGTTCGTTCGCCTCGAAAGAAGCTCCAGATCGTGTTCGTTCACTTCCAGGGAACGGCCTCTGGCGCTGATCAAAGAGAAGAATGTGGAGGAATTCTTTGAGAAGGTCCCGAGCGCGACGTGTGAACACGTCATGAGGAGGAAGCTGTTTCGGAACGAGCGCATGGACCAATGATACCTGATGGATCTGCGAAAGATGGCTATTTGATCGGCGAAAGATGTGGATGTGCGATCGATTCCTGGGTGTGATTCGGTTCGATTGATAGGTATATACATTGATATACCGTAGCTACATATTTTATATGTTTGTCGCAAAGACCCCAACAAAATGAGGTGTTTGCCGTATCCCGAAAAAAAAGGCAAGGGCCAACGGTTCTCGAGCACAATATAGTACGTATATTATCGTGCGAGATGGAGCGGTTGTTCTTGTGGTTTTCAGGTGAACTGGCATATGCTCTTTGTTCGACTGCACAAGTGGAACCTATGGGGCGGCAAGGCGGCTGTCAGACGACACGTCGTGGAGATGGATGTCGAAGCTGAGGGTACTGTTGGCATACTTCCCAACCAGGACTCCGGAAAGGGAGGTGAGTGGTAGCATAAGCTAGTGTGTTCAGAGTTTAACATAAGCATCAAGTGTTTGAAAGGCTCAATCTGCCCACCATTTCCCTCAAAGTTCGAAGCAGCTCTCACATCTCATCGTTCAGCAAATTCAAAGATCACCTCTGAAGCTGAGCAGAACTTTCTGAAAGAAGGAACCAGCTTTCAGTCTAGGAAACCTCTAAAAGACTCCCAAATACTCCATGTATGCCATATATGCCTACATTGACCCCCAAAACCACCCCAATGTAGGCATATATGCCATACATGGAGTGTCTGGGACTGGTTCACCTGGTTTTGTCGTGGTTTTGGATGAAACGGTGGGCGATCGGAGCTCAGAACCGGCTCCAGAAGCGTCCGAAACGGCGGACACGGTCTCCGAGCAGGTGACGTGCGTTTTGAGACAGAACGCTCGATGCATCTGCCAAATTGAACGGGTAGCATTGAAGGAATAATAAAAGTACCTGTTCAATTGAAAAGAAATGAGTTGCAATAAGACGATTACAAAAAAGAAGATCGAGTTGCTTCATGTTGCTTCGCTTGGAACTCCAATTGGTTGCTGTACAGCACCTGCGAGGCCTCGGAGTTCCCCTACCCGATGATGTGGCGGCTGCGCAGCTGAGGCGCCGTGGCGGCACTCGGCGACCGTGTCGCGCGTCGCGTGCCGCGTGTCGCTGCGTTTCTTCGAAAGGGACTGGTGAAATTGAGGAGTGCACAGTTCTTCGTTTTTATCTGGGAATCCATAGTTGAGAGAATACAGTCATCCCAAAGGCATTCAGAGACGACCATGCATTCCATGTGACCTGTCATGTCAGTGATGCTCATTTTGGGTTTCCCGACTTGCTTTGGCTCAAGACTGAAGGAAAACGGTGCGTGTCGTTTCGTCGCGCAGTTGTCTTGTTTAGGGGGTTTGGAAGCTGTGCCCTCTAAACAACTGGTTAACAGCCTCATAGTGCATCTTTCCATATAGGGTTTGTTCCTGCCTTGAGCCAGCTCGGACAATTCCAACTTCGCCTAACTCCCTTTTGTGCCAGAGCATATATCGTGTTGATTGCCCGTGCCAATTGGTGTTAGTGACCTTGCATCTCGTCTCAGGCCAAAACCTTTGTGCGAGCTGCATCTCAGACCGCTGTTGTCAAGGACAGAGGGTCTTCGTGTCTTCAGGGCCGGGTGTTTTGCATACGGTGCAACTCCGGTACCAAAGAGGATAGTATCCGACCTCCATAATCACAAAGGCCTCAAATAGGAACCAAGTTTCCATCCTTTTTTAGAGGATTCTCGGCTCCACCTGTGATACCGTTTCCATCTAAGTAAGAGTCTCAGTCAGGCATTTTGCCCGATCCTCATCTTTCTTGCAAAGCAACTGAGTGGAGAGATCCTGAGAACAAAATTGAAACTCGTGACCAACTGCACCTTTGGGATCAAGAGTGTTTGCAACACTAGTTGTCATTTGCTCGCCGCACCTCGTGCATGCGTCGGGTGCCTCCACCTCCTCCTCCTCCGAGACAAAGGTCGAGGAGCCCTCTTGAGAGAAGACAGAGGGCAGTGCTTGAAGCTCATCGTCGCAATCGAGCTTCCAACAGGGGTGGGAGAGCAGCGCGTCGTCGTACAAGGGCGATACATCGACAGTTGCTTGAAATTCTCTTGGAACGTGTGCTTCGGATTTTTCGTCAGCTGGCTTTTGCAGTAGCATCTGAGCGTCGACAGTGGGATCTACGCTATCGGCAGGTGCAAGAGCGGTTGAATTATTTGAGCCGAGAGGATACGTTTCCGGAGAGCAAGCACATTGTGTTGCCGAATCTTCGATCTTGGGTGGCAGAACAACCGGATATCCGAGAAGAAGCCGATCGTTTGTCAATAGAGTCAGAGAGTGTGCAGGAGACTGTTAGCTTGCCGGTGAGTCGTTCTGAATCCGAAACGGAAGCTGAAGCTCAAACACCGCCTCCTCTTCTTGTTCGCTTGACGGCGTCCAGGGCGAGTACATTGGCAGGAGTTTCAGTGACAAGGAACAATCCATTGTTGCGGCAACAGTTTGCTTCACCGACAGCTTCATTGGCAGCCCCATCGACCGCTTCGCCCACACCGCCAAAGGCCAATCCTCCAACACAGCGACCTCCTCAGGTGGACTTGACAGTGCATCGACCTCCTCAGGTGGACTTGACAGTGCAGCGACCTCCTCTGTTGGCTCTGACACCGGAGAGACTCGGGCAACTTGAGGCACGGCATCATTTGGGTCGGCGTCCCATTCCTGCGAATACCAAGTTGATTCTGAGCTGGGACTTCCACCAGGTATTGGACTGTTTTCGCTACAGCAATACACGAAAAGTTCATTGCCAGCAAGGGTGGTTGCCACAAGAGGTCCGTTCAGCTGTTGCAGATTTGCAATCTGATCAGATCTGTCAGGTCGTTGTGAGCTATTGTCACAATCCGGACACTGTGCAAAACGTGCTCAGGCATACATTGCCTCAAGCTGAGTTTTCTGGTGTGTACATCACAAGGAAGCCAGACGGGCCAAAGGGAAAGCTACAGCTCTTGCTGTCGTTACAAGGGCCTGGAGTGTACCTGGCTCACGTGGACGATTCGCCAGAGGTGTTGAGTGAGATTCAGAACCACATCGAATCTCACCCCTATTGCGGTTTGGACATTGTTGGGCTTGTCGTGCCTCGCAAGCGGCAGATTGCAGGGGTCAAGTACTGCCGGAACGTGAGAGAGATTGTGGATAACATCGTGGCCACTCGTCGCTGGCATTAGCGCAAAGTCGCTTGTAATATAGCAGAACTTGCACTGAGGGGTGAAAGTTTGCTGTGTTCAGAGCCGGTGCTGAGTGTTTGCATTCGTGCAACTTCAGTGTCATTTGGGTGAACCCCAATCCATTGCAAAGCTTTGTTGATTGGTAGGCATTTTTTTTTGCATTGTGTTCTCATTTGATACCATGCCACAAATTTCAGAAATTAGAGATTCATTCGATATGATGTCACCAGAACCTCAAGATGAGTCGACCTCACAGTCCATGTTGGTGTCATCAACTAGCCCGGAACAACCCCCGCCACACAGGGCTCTCCAGGTGATTAAGACGAACACCAAAGGGTCTAGGGAAGCCAGTTCTCAAAGTAGCAGTAGGAGCTCGTCGGCAAGACCACCAGCGGGCAGAGCCGGTCGTGAGGTTTCGCACAGGGGTCCTGGTTCCATGCACCTACATGACCAAAGGTCAGTAACCCATGCTCAAGATCAAAGCAACACCGCTGTGTACTTGCATGACCAAAGGACATTGCAAATGAACATGGGGGTGCCAGCAGACCAGGTGATAGCCCGTGAGAGTGAACTCATGTCCCAAGCTCATGCCGCAGTAAGTGCTGCCCGTACCGAGACCCAAGTGATCATGTCACACGCAGAGTCCGAAGTTCGTGCATTGCAAGAACAGGTTCAGGTTGTTCAGGGTGAAGCTCAATCCAGGGTTCTAGAAGCACATGCTCATGTGCAATCCGTGGAATCCCAAGCTAGCCGTCTTGTGGATGAAATGCAAAGAACCCACAAAGAGGAAGTAGAGAAGTTGCAGGACATCGCTCAAAGAGCTTATGCTGAAGCGCAACAGCAACTCTCTGTGTCAGAAGATCGTAATCGACAACTCCTGGAAATGATTGACAGACAAGCAAAATTGTTGGAAACACAGAAGAAAGACCAAGTAGCCTTAGCTAGCCAAGTTGCCATGTTGCAGAATGAACTCACTCTGTTGCAACATTCAGCAGTTCCTCAAACTCCTCAGTCCTATATCCATAATGGCGCGGTTGATGCGCAGGAATTGTTGAAGGTAATGGGGTCCCTCAAAGAGGAAGTGAAGCGGTTGCAGAACATTGCATCTGGCTCTCCCCATGGATCTCCCCATGGATCACCCCACTACGAAGGGCAATCGGCTTGTGCTGGGTACCCACCTGTTGACACTGCTGCTAGGTCACCAGCGTCCAAGGGTTTTGGTCCGCGTTCGACATTTCCGCAAGTGTTTTCGATGTCCACACCATCAGCTGTCCCGCCTGATACAGGACCGCCGTCGGACTCATCATCATCATCTTCCACAAGCAAAAGTAGAGGAGGAAGAGGGTCGCCGGGAAGTACAGGTCCTAGCTCGCCGGGAGGTGGAGATCCTGGTTCGCCGCAGCCATTTGGGTCTGGGGGTTTCGGGTACAGTCGCAATCCATCCGTTGGCGTCGGATCGGCATATGTCAGTGATGAATCTGTCATTTACAAAGCTAAGGACTTGAGTTTGATTAAGATAGATAGCATTCCAGTCGATGCAGCACAGTTCCGTGGATGGAAGAACACCTTTCTGACAAAGGCCTCTTCGATCGATAGGACCGGACAAAGTCGGATCCTCCAGTGGTTGCTTCAAGCGTTCTCGGTCGAAGCCACGAAAGAAATGTTAGAGGGTACTTCCGGGGAAATGCCAAGATTGGATGCTCATCTTGCAAGCCTGTTGATGGAATCTAAGCACCTCAAAGGGGAGCTTGGTTTGCAGTTTCAGGCGTACACCGAATCCGAGCAGATGAGGGGAAGGGCTCCGTTGGGGAGGGTCTTGTTGACTATGATTGCAAAGCGATTTTTCCTTGACCAGAACCGTGGTGCCAATCTAACCCAACAAAGTTTGCTTGAGATTGAGGTGACAAATTTCACGCATGAGGGTCTAAGAAGCTTCGTAGATCGGGTAGAGTATGTGCTCAATTCCATCCCACCGGAGCTGCAGCCTTCCGAGATGACACGGTATACTTGGCTGTACTCGAGAATGCGTAAGGTCCGTGCCATGCAGCGTCATGTTGACAAGATCCGTGACTCACGTGCTGGCTCACACTGTCGCACATGGGAATGGCTTTTCAATAAGCTCAAGATTTGTATCAACGAGATGAGAGAAGACCAGAATGAAGAAGCAGTGCGCAGTTCCTTGCAAAGCAAGACCAGAGAAAAGAACAAGCTGCTTGACAAGCCAAAACCAAAGGCTGCGGCAGCAGTGTCATGTGAACATGATGCACCAGGTGCCGAGTCCAAAGGACTGCCAATCCCTAAGGCTAAGGCAAAGCCGAAGCCACAGCCAAAGGCAAAGGGGAAAGGTGAGGGTTCCGAGAAGGACAAGAAGGGCAAAGGTAAGGGTAAGAGTCAAGGAGAGGAGGCAAAGCCAAATCCCAAGGCAAAGCCTGACTCTGCAAAACCAGAGGATAGTTCGCGAGTAGAGTGTCTGTTCTGGGGTAAGGGGACGTGTACCCGTGGTGATGCATGTCCATTCTACCATGACCCTGCCAAAGCCAAGGCAGCGGCAAAGCCAAAGCCGGCGCCTTCGAAGTCATCCGGGCCTTCATCATCGACTGCGAAAGCTGCTGTCGCGACCATAGCTGCAGTCGGAGGTGTGACCACATCATCTGCATGTCCAGCTTCACCGTGTAGGGTAGCATCTTCCATGGGAAAATCGTTCATTGGGAGGATCATGCAGTTTCTTGCATCTTGTGTCACAATGTTCACCGGTGTCAAAGACACCAATCCATTGCAGGTGTATGCAGAACATGCATCTCTGCAAGCAATGCCAGCAGTAGTGTCACATGAGCAAAGTGTTGCATTGAGTGCTCGTTCAGCGGACAAATTTGCTTTTGAGTGGATTGCGGATTCCGGTGCAGGTCGTGACTTGGCATCCGTTCGTGCTTTGACCGATCAAGGGGTTCCACAACATCTCGTTCAAAAGCAAATGCAATCAACAAGTCCAATCAAATTCGAAACGGGAAACGGTACTGTTGTGAGTGATTCATGCATTGATGTTCCTGGATCGTTGTTTGGCAAAGCCAACTTCCAGATCATGGACGATTGCCCACTTGTCAGATCCTTAGGTAAGCTTGTGGAGCAGGGTTATCCTTTTATTTGGTGTCCAGGGGAATTGCCGTATTTCGGTCGCAATGCAGAGTCCGTGCAAGTCGCAGCAGATGCGTCTGCCATCATTGTTGCAAATCGTGTAGAAGACGGGGTGCCTATTTTTTCAGAAGAATTTCACATGTCGTCAGCATATGCCCTGGCAGGTGCATCTTCAGAAGGTGTTGAGCCAGCTCCACCTCCAGCAGAAGTCCCAAGAGCTCTAGAAGCTGTGCGGGAAGAGGGGGGATCATCTGATGCAGACTCCGAAGGGGAAATGCCGATTGATCGGATGAGGAGACTGGTGGCTGAAGCTAACTCCCTCGAGCATAAACTGTGTCATTTTCCGAAAAACGCATCATGTCCAATTTGCCAAAGGTCCCGGATGTATCGAAAGCGTGTCCGTAGGTTTAGGCATGATCCGCTTGCCGACCGAGGAGCTTTAGACCCGGTAACCACATTTGGAGAAAGAATTGCAACTGATTTTGTGATTGTTCAGAAGTTAAGTACAGGAAAGGAACATGCCGTTCAGGTCATTAGAGATGAGTACTCAGGATGGCTCAGAGCGTTTCCTTTGGCGAAGCGAGACACGTCCACGGTCGTTGGAAACATTCTAGCCTTTCTAGGTCCCTCCTATGAGCAGCCATCCATCATGGTGAAGTCCGACCAAGCCGTTGAAACAAAAGCAGCATGCAAACAATTGGGATGTGCATTTGAAGGAACTCTAGAGAACAGATTTCCCCATAATGCCACTCTAGAAAGGGACATTCGAACTTTGCAGGAGATTGCAAGAGCGTGTCACCTTCAGGCAGGGTTTGATGTAGTGCCCGGGTTGTGGGTTCATTCCATTGATTATGCTGCTACCATCCTGTCGGCTCGTCAAAAGGCTGCTGGGAAGGACCAGACTCGTCACATGCTAGCCGTAGGAGTCGAATTCTCGGGTCGGAAGTTGTTGTTGGGACAGCTTGTTCACTACTATGTGGACCCTTCTCAAAGAGGAAAGTTTGACCCTTCATCAAAACCCGGGTTGTTTGCAGGCTGGAGGTACGATTCAGGTCCTAAATCTCACAAGGGCATATATCTTGTGCTTGACTACGGTAAAGTAAGGGACAGGGGGGCAGGGTATGCAAATGCAATCTCCGTGCCAGCTGAAGAGCTGTTTGTCGAGGAAAAAGAACCAATGCTTCCATTGAAGCGCGCAGCTGATCTTGCATTGGCCAATTTCGGTGATGTAGCCTTGGAAGATATCGCGCCCCTTGACATCCCCTTTTCCGATGCTGCCGTTGAAAACAAAACGAAACGAAACGAATATATCACTCTGGAACGTATCATTCGCTTTGGAGCAACAGATGGTTGTCGTGCCTGTAGGTTCGAAGCAACTTATAGGAAGCACACTCCAGTTTGCCGGGCGAGGTTCAACGGACTGCTCAGGGCAGAACGCATAGCCTCTGGAAAGGAAGAGGGAGCAAAGACACCCGTGTCCATGCCAGAAACACCAGCAACCATGCCGGTGCCGCCAACACCCGTTGTGGAGCTGCCAGAGGTAGACAAAGAGTTTGCCGGTGTTCCGTCTGAAGAGCTGCCTTTTAGTGCCGGAATTCCACCAGGACATGCAGCCATCGGTAAGGTCCTTGAACTAGATGAAGTGTTTGTAGAAACTTGTCGGATGAGAAATCGATACCGCAGGCTTCACAGACTTCCAGGGGATAATGTTTTGTTTGAGTTCGCGTGCTCCAACAACTCTGTGCTGGGTCAAGTTGCTGAATCCATCAATGTGGACTGCATCAGACTTAGTCGAGACATGTTGGACTTGACTGATCCTGACCACCTGTCACAGGCCCTGGGACAGGTTGATGCTATGGCAGGAGCTGACACGTGGGTTTCTATTGTGTGCACGCACCACAGCCCATTGCAGCATCTCAATAAGCATATACATGGACGGTCATTCCAAAGGAAACTCAAGCAGAGACAGAAAGAAGCCATTGTTTTGCTACGTAGTGCAGAAGTGTTCATGGATAAGGTTCTGAGTCACGGTGGTCGTGTTGCCTTTGAATTGCCAGCAGAGAATGAACTGTGGCAAGATCCCCAATGGCTAGAGTTCGAGAAAAGCCATTGCATGAAACGAGTTTATTTTCATGGCTGTGCGTTCAACCTTCGTGGGAAGAAAGGTGAGCTGATAAAGAAGCCTTGGGCAGTCAGCACAACCGACCTCAGACTCATCCAGTTTCTTGATCAATGCAAGTGTGATGGGAAGCATGAACACGAACCTGCCATGGGTGGTAACACAGCGCATACTGCATACTATACCCCGGAAATGGCGTCAATAATCCTAGAAGCCCTCTATCCCAACAAGTATTATTGTTCCATACCTTGTGTCGTGACTGGTTCTGCACTTGTGACTCTCAACCTCACTCGTAGTCAGTGGTTGAATGATGAGCAAGGCGTTCAGGCTGTTCAGAACGAGGCCGGAGGTCTCCGACAGAATGAAACATGGGATGATGATACCGTGGATACCCTCCACAATTGGAAAATTTGGGCCAGGAATAACAACATTAAAATTCACGTTGCTGACTTGTTGACACTCTGTGGTATTAAACACTACGAGTTAGAGCCTGCAAAGTGGAAATATAAAGGTAGAATCGTCTATAGAGGGGACAGGATTCGTGACTCTGAAGGAAACATCATTTTGTTTCAAGAGACTGCAACGAGTCCAACCGCCATCATAGCCTTGCAAATCGCCTTGTGGTTCGGGATGTTGGCCGAACATATGGTTACATGTAGTGATGCAATTCAAGCCTTCTTGCAAAGCAGGTTGGACGAGGACGACTTCACACTTGTGATCATCCCGGTCGAATTGTGGTTGCCAGACTGGAAGAACAGGTTTGGCGAAGATGCCCGATTGGCAGTCAGATTGCGCAAGAGCTTGTACGGCCACCCAATGGCTGGAAGATGGTGGCAAGATCACCTCACCTCATGTCTTGTTTCGCTTGGAGGGATTGAAATGCAGGAACATCCCAGCAATTTCCTGTTTCGATGGAATCCTAGCAAACATGGGGGTGATGTAGATCATGAATATGTCCTTTTACTTAATGTGTATGTAGACGATTTGACGCTAAGTGGTCATCGGTCGTGCCATGGTTCCTTCTGGAGCGCCTTGTCGTCAAAAGTGAAGATGGAGCCGTTCCAAGAGATCGACTCGAAAGGTCTCTTGATTTTGGGACGCAGACACTTCATTGAGAAAGGTCCTTCACAGACAAAGATCACATTTGACATGCGTACATATGTTGATCAAGTCGTTGGATCATACTGTGAGCTCACTGGAACAAAGCAACAGTCGCTCAAGAAGGTCAGCACTCCAAGTTATCCTGAAAACACTATGACGGACCAGGAGCTGTCACAGACAGGGGAGCTCAGTGGCGTGGCGTCACGAATTCTGATGCGAGCGCTCTGGCTATCACGCTTGGCGCGGCCAGACATCAGTTTCATTGTGGGCCGTCTCACGACGAGGGTCACTCAGTGGACGAAATTTGAGGACAGACAGCTGTACCGATGCATCTGTTATCTTCATCATAGCCGAGACAAAGTTTTGGTTGGAGAGATCGACCATGCTCATGAACATGAGGCATCAATTGAGGTTTACACAGATGCTGATTTTGCAGGTTGCCCTCACAGTGCCAAGAGCACAAGTGGCATCATGATTGCAATCAAGACTGGTGGTGCAACATACCCTTTGCATTGGAGCAGTCGAAAACAGTCCAGTGTAGCAAGGAGCACGCCAGAGGCAGAACTGATTGCTATGTCAACTGCCATGTTTACAGAGGTGTTCAATGTTCAAACCATGCTAGAACACTTGATGCAACGCCCAGTTCCTGTCAACTATAGGCAGGACAACCAAGCGGTGGTGCAGATCTTGGAGACAGGGTATTCCGCCAAGCTGCGGCATGCACCTCGGGTGCATCGTGTAAACGTTAGTTCTGTGCACGAGGTCCTTCAAGATGAACATATGCATGCTGTTTGGTACACACAAACATCAGAACAGATAGCCAACGGACTGACAAAGGTAATCACACCTGCAGAATGGCCAGCCATGTTGAAGCAGCTATGCATCTGTGACTTTGCCGTCGGTTCTGCTACATGAAAGTAGATTGATAGAAGCAACCAGGTATGGAATGCTGCCCGAGGGGGGAGTTGAGAGAATACAGTCATCCCAAAGGCATTCAGAGACGACCATGCATTCCATGTGACCTGTCATGTCAGTGATGCTCATTTTGGGTTTCCCGACTTGCTTTGGCTCAAGACTGAAGGAAAACGGTGCGTGTCGTTTCGTCGCGCAGTTGTCTTGTTTAGGGGGTTTGGAAGCTGTGCCCTCTAAACAACTTCCATGATATTCAAAGAATCCGTGCAGCAAGTGAGGAGCAAAGGTGATCAGATAGGTCAAGGTCAGTGATGCTCAGTCCGGGGCTTTTGGGGCTTTGTTTTGAGCTTCGTTTGGTACCCAAAAGGCTGCATTCGTTTGGCCCCGTTCCCTGTTTGTCCACGTTTTGGACTCCAAAAACAACTCGGTCGTTTGGACCTGTAGCAGTTGCTTCAAGTCCAGTGTCTGGGTCGAAGCGAACTGCCGGAACTGCCGGGACGTTGGTCGATGCCCATCTCGGACGTTGGTCGCGTCCGGCAGGAATTTTCTGAGTCGCAAAAGAACTTGCTGACTTGGAGAAAAAGAGTGAAGAGAGAGCTCGAAGAGAGAGAGGTCTGATGGTGAGCAGTGCATTCGATGGGCCTTATACGCAGAGGCCGGCCATAGATCATTGAGAATGATCTTGTTTATCTCGTTTTTGATGTGGTTTTCTGTGCATCTTCCAAGTGTGGACTGTATGAGCCAGCAGAGCATGCATCACACCATGGATGCTGCTAGTTAGCTCGTGGCGAGGTGGCGGCAAAGTATTCATGATCAATCCTCAATATCACTCCCCTGGATGATTTCTACAGCAATGTCTGAGTCTGAAGAGGATACACCCAAGAAGATAGTGTGATTACGGAGATATCCTTTGACAATCTGCAGAGGTTCTGGAACTGGCACGTTGTTTCTCGGCTCAAGTGCCAAAAGAGCTGCCCTGAACACAGCCACGCACCGGCCAAAGGCTCCTGGACCTTCGGGGTGCTCAATGTGTATGGCCAGGAGCTACTACTAGCATCCGATCGCTCCGTTCGGTTCGCGATGCCCGAAATGCTCCGTTCATAGCGTCCTCTTGCTCCTAGTAGGAAGGCTGGGAGCCCCGAACGTAGCGTCCGATCGCTCCTAGTAGTCTATGGGAGACCCCTAGGAAAGTGCTGGAAGGTGTTTAATTTGTTTCCCATGAAAATCTGCAGAAGATCTGACGAGAACGGAGTTTGGTCCAAGACGAGATGATGTTCGCCATCGGGTTTTCTCTCTCCTTAGCCCCAGCCTTCCAACCATTCTTACCGAACAACCATGAACAACTAATAACAACTATGTTTTTTACGGATGTTTACACTGTTGACCAGGTCAACCAGTCTTTTAGTGGTCTTCGAAGGCGTCTCGACGATTTTGCGTCCGATCGGTGGCCTGCGCACAGGCCAACGCGTGGCCAGGGGCAGAGGACGGCACCAATGAGGCCACTCGGTTGGATGGGTCGTGTGGTGTGACAAACATGGCTTTATTTGGGGTCCTTCCATCTCCTTCCTACCTTTCTGTCCATGCCGACTTCGAACCGATTCGAGGAATGTCCTCCCTCTCACCCCAAACCATCCGGACTGGAATAGTTACATAGGCTATACATGTTCCCCATAGGCTATACCCTCTCATGTAAGGCACTATACTTACATGTTGGCAGTACTACAATGGCAATACTTTGACCTCCATTTATGACCTTCATCACCTTCTTTAAGGCACGAGCTCCCACCATGCCATGGGTCTGGCAGGGCGTTCCTTTCGCCTCAGACTGCCACACGAGCCACGGAGCGAGGTGAGACGCGATGGCACCGAATGGGAGGCGTAGCTCCGCGGCGATCCGCGGCCGACGCAGCTCGTGGGAACACGGTCCTTCTATTCGAAGTCGAAGGCCATTGAATCGAACACCGAACTTGGAGAGCCACCGGAAAAAGGAACCCGGCTGAACATGAGATGATCAGATCATGCGTTTGGTGACGCTGTCAGAACCACGAGCGTGAAGTTCTATGGTGATCCGCGTGCAGAAGCACGTCGAGATGCCGCAGGACGCTGCAAGCGTTGAAGTCATGTATGAAAAACAATTGTGATCTTGACATTTGCAGCATGTAGGAGTACTGAAGAGGGGCCATAGAGTTGTGTAAGAGCACACATATGCTAGCATTCAATCCACAACTCGTCTTGGACTCCCTCGGCATGACCCCGTGTTGGATCCGCGGAGGAATCGCCCGAAAATGCCAGACCCAAAAACCGACGGAGGCCCCAAGCGAAGGCGCGGCCCCAAGCCGTTGATCTCGTTGAAAGGGCGTTGTCACAGTGACGTTTTTGTGGCCGGCAAGTTTGTTTGAATTGGAGCTCTACCAACTAACTTGACATGACACTCACCACCCAAAAAGCCTTCGTCTGCCCCCAAAAAACACGGTGAAGAACTCACTTCGACCCCAAGAAAAAGATGCCTCACACCCGCGACCCGTAGCTCGCCGCGCTCGGTCCGACCGACCCGTGGCGCCGGTGGCAGGCGACCGTGTGTTGCTGCGCACCAAGCCTCGAGAGAAGATGGACGAGGTCTTGGCCTTGAAGGCCAGGGATGAAGCGAGGGAAGAT
The DNA here is from genome assembly GCA_963970005.1 of Durusdinium trenchii. Classification (NCBI taxonomy): domain Eukaryota; class Dinophyceae; order Suessiales; family Symbiodiniaceae; genus Durusdinium; species Durusdinium trenchii. Next base: position 57,381 of record CAXAMN010027084.1, on the reverse strand, counting down.
GGACGGAACATGACTGGACGCACGGTGGAGGCCATAGTCTCTCAGTCTATAGTCTCTCAGCCCAAGAGAATTTGGAATTACATTGTTTTTGTGTGTGTGTTGGACAATGTGTAGGATTTGTTGGGGGTTCGTTTGGTAGTGTCTTCTGAGACAACTGAAATCATGTGTTATTAAATGTCGATTGCTTGCTTGCTCCGTGACCCTTGACTCTTTCTTCAATTTTGGAGCAACTCTAGCATAGTAGCACCAGTGATCAAGATCGCAGCATGGCTTTTTTTGCTGGCTGGGCTTGCAGACTGGCTCAGGCTCGGTATACCATGCATAAATGGAAGAAGGATGGCTCAAGCTACTTTCCACTGACCAATGGCCGCTTGGGCTTGCATTGCATTGGTCTATCCTCTTCTGGTCTAGCGAAGAATTGGGAGAAGTTTGTTGGGTTTGTTGCAGGTTCATGGAAAAATATGGAAATGTTGACCCATTGGCTGAATTTGTGGGTACAAGTAGGTAAAAGCAATGGTGTCAGTGCGCTTTCAAGGCCGGCATTCCAGTAGGGGATACCAGAAGACATGCCCAAGCAATCAAACCACGGGGCAATTGATTTTGAGGATGCTTCCCGATGAATCTCTTGCACAACCTGGCCTATGATTTGGGTGTGTCCTCCTACCTGTAACAGTCAGTCAACAATTCTCACATATTCTCACACTTTTTGAACAAGGCATCTACTACTAACCATCAGAATCCACTGGGCCCTGGTAATAGGATAGACCCAAATTGGATGATCTTCAAAGGAAACACCGTTTCTTCACACAAAAAAGGAAAGGCTGAGAGGGCCACCTTCGATTCTGTAACTGCCTGGAACCGAATTTAGGTTTCCACTTGAGACCGTGGACCTCTGTGATCTTGAGACATCCATCATCTTACATTCACCCATAATATCATATTAACCCCATATCAAGCCTCGCTTGTACTTCCGGGGGATATGCCATACTTACACTGCATGTGGCCCAAAGGACCACCGGAACGCACCGCGACCACCGGCGGACCGGGTCGACCGAGGCGAGCACCAGGACGGGGCGAACGGGCCGCAAGCGACGAAGGGAACCATGCGTACAGATTCCCAGATGCCCTGACCTATGTCATGAAGCAGAGTTTGGTTGTGGTATGACCTGGTCAAATCGTTGGTAAATTCAATGGTTGTTTGGGATTTGGACTATTAAAGTCACCAGTGGTTGGAAGCCTAGGGCCTAGGGTATGATACACTTCATCCAGTCTCAGCAATATCAGGGATTGTTCTATCAGGTGGTCAGGTCGTAGCTGTCGTAGCTGTGGCAGGCTCCTCCAAAATCAATGACCCTTCATGCTGCGAATAGTCTTGGCCGTCCTGCCTGGGTCTTGCCGCATAGATGTTGCTTTCAAAATCCTGCAGCGCAGGGAGAAGCTGAACACATTCAGTAGGGCAGTAGATGTTGCAAGACCGTCTCGTTCCTCCAAGAAAGCAAAGGCCAGCCATCTCATTCCTACGGTCGACGATGTCTCCTCAGTTGCTTTGCGGAAGGTCACAGATGATTTCTCCTAGATAGGACCTTCCAAGCTCGGTGGTTATGTTGAACACTCCTTAATCTCTAGGCTAAAATGGACACCTCGAACGGAAGGTCCTCTTATAGATGTCGACATGGTCCTTCGTTGACAATATCCAAGAATCAAGATGTGTCGACCAATCTGGGTGGCTGTTTCAGGATGGGAAGAAGGACGGCGCCGATAAGAAGGGCACCGGAAAGAGCTTAGCGGAAGAAGGCGGGAGGGGAAGCGGAACATGCAGGTGCAACTACGAAGACTGGCTTGGCTTATTGAACTGGCTGTCGCCAATGAAAGTGTTTGGAGTGAGGAAGGGGATTGCAGATTCCCCTTATCTTTGTTTGGTTTTAATGCTTCTTCAGTGTAAGCGTCGGGCCCTTATCTTGAATGTCAAGTATTTGGTTTGTCGCTGTCACTTGTCCTTCTATGAGCTTCTTGGCCGCCTTTGTCGTACCCAAATGTTGCCCATCGAAAAACTCTTCCATTCTTGTACGACTTGAGGCATCGGCATTGGCAAAACAAGCCTGGTTGGGGTTGGAATCAATTTGGGTGTGTAGAATAGCGAGACCCTCGCTTGAACCCCCTGGAAGAAGGAGATGACCACAACCCACGTCTTTCGCAGCGTCGGTGAGGGGGGGAAGCCCTCCTGCAACCTGTGCTGAACTCAGCCACGGCTTGGTGCAGCACAGTGCTTGGTGCCGTGTGTGCTTCACGTGTTTTGACGGATGTATTGATTTCTTAATGCATAATGTGTACCACTCTGGCACAAAATTCTTACAGTGTGGTTCTTTTTTGTTGAGGAAATGAAGCTACTAAGAACAAGAAGCTACTAGGGCCACTAGGGGCTCCTGGCATCGCTACTAGAAACAAGGACGTTACTAGGGGCTCCTGGCCATACTACTAGTAAAAGAATTAAAAAGAAGCTATTAGTAACAAGAAGCTATTAGGAGCAAGAAGCTATTAGGAACAAGAAGCTACTAGGGGCTCCTGGCATCGCTACTAGGAGCAAGGACGCTACTAGGGGCTCCTGGCCATACTACTAGTAACAAGAAGCTACTATTGTTGAGCTCTTCGAGTTTTCAGGAAGAGCTTATTGGACAACTATCCGGAAGCTGCCCAGAAGGAGGCGAAGCAAAGCGAGGAAACGATGATTCTTGTTAGGATTCTTTGGGCATACTTGAAATTTGACAAAGCATCATACAGTATCATACACTCTTCACCAATCCGTAGGACCGATTATGATGGTATCAGTGTACATGTGAAAGATGGTGAAACATTTTGAGTATATAAATAGTCATATTAAAATGCATATTATATGTTTTTTACATTGTACAAGACATGGAAAAACGTTGTCCAATGTGTCCGTCCAACCAACATGAGGCACTCAGGACGCTAGCGAGGCTGCATATCCCATGGTCTTGCGTGAGGCTTTTGCGCCTCCCTCCAGGGTAGCGCTCGAGAACAAAGAGGCCCTTGGTCCGGGGCGCGTGTGGTGAGATGAAGATCTCAAAAGAATAACCATGAAAACTAGCAAGAATGGCTGGAAATCGGAAGCCTTCAACGAGTTCTTTTCGAACACAGCGGCAAGCGAGATGAGAACAAAGAGGATCCTGCCGTCCACGGTGGACTGTTGCTTTCGTCGTTTGCATGACTTTTGTGAATCCCCATGTTCTATTCAGAGGCAAACGGAAGGTAGTGCGCAGAAAGATCAGAAAGGCTTTTGCAAAAACATGCAAAAACCTATTCTACTAACATCGTGGAAGGCGCGGGACATTCGTAGAACCCGGGGCTATTCGTGATTCGTGGACATTTGGTGGAATGGTGATGCACTAAGTTCGTGCAAGCAATTTTTGCTGACCCCCCTTTCTCCACACACGCTACATTTAGCCCTCATCTATGGCAGTCAAGTCCAAAAAGGGATACATTGTACACTCTGTTTGCAAGAATCGATGCTTTTGGTGTAAATCGGCACTAAACGCTGAACCTTTTCTCAGACCTTCCGGCAACCTCTAATGAGGATAGCAACATATAGCAAAAGAGGCCACAAGAGGCCCTGGTCTCTTTTTGGTGCACTTTCGCACTAGCTTCTAATTCTAATTCTTGTTACTAGTAGTAAGGCACTTGTTTCTACTAGCAAACAAAGGAACACATGTTATGTGGGGAGTTGGAGCTTTCTGACCTGCCAGGATGGAACAAAGGTCCTTGACAAGGCCGTCCGCAGCTGAGCTGCCTATCGTGAACGGAGCAGAACGGGGACTCTTTCAGCCCATCCGGACAGGGAGGTTGGAGGTGAAGGAGGTGTGGACTGAACTGCTTTGAACGAGTTTCAAGGCGCAGCTGATCAGACTGAACCCCACACATCCTTCCGGAAGAAACACCGGACGTTCCTTCTGTCTTCAGGCCTCCGGGTGGGTCGCGCCGGGAACGCGCCATGCAGAACGCTCCAAGGACTTGGTGGATGCCGTGTCAAATATTCTCATGCAGATGCCACCAGAGGCGATGCGGACTTGAGGGCAGAGCGGACTTGGAGGATGTTTCTGGGAGGGAACGAGATTTTTGGGAGTTCCAGAGAGAGGTAGGGAGAGAATGAGAAATGTCATTCAGAGCCTTGTCGATGTACAGAGACATGTTCACTTCCCTGCAACTTGTCCTGCATTGATCTTGGCACTTTGCTTGCGAGAGTTGTGGCACCTCAGATGAAGAACCCCTCCTCCATTTCGAGACTCTGGTCAGAAAGAGCCACCTTTAGCACAAAGCAACCTTAAATCCGTTCATCAATTCAACCTCAATTATACCAGGTCTTCGGAAAAAACGAAGATGGATGTGTTCGCTTGCGTCCGCCCGTTCCGCCGTGTGCACGTCGGTTCCGCGGAAGCGGTTCTTCGCCCGTTCGGCGCCAGAACATCTTGGAATCCAGTGCAGCGATCAGCATGCTCGTCCGGAAGCGAAGCTGAACAGTGCGTGAGAGGAGCGGGAACAGGATCTGGAGTGTTGGATCCTGAAGTATATGGGGGTTGCAAGGTGCGCATGTGTTCTTTGCTCACAGCACGATGGTTCCAACTGCTTCTATAATCTTCTATATGTCTTGGCTTAAACCTTTGGTCTATAGACAAAGAAACGACACATTTGTCCCATTGTTGTGAACACCAATTCTCTGAACCCGTTCGTTGGCTCCCCAAGAACTGCTTCACACTTCCCACCAGTTCGACTCGTCGTGTTCTGCTTCTTCTCTCGCGCTCCCAGGCGCGGAAGTTGGTGGATGGACAAGACTCGGCCATCGACTCCTCGTTTAGCCAGAAGTTCCTGCTGATGTCCCAGATCCAGGTCCGACGAACGGTCATGGCATCGGCAGCCGGTCGAAAAGGATCCTCCGAAAAGGCCAACGGGGATAGAAGCATGGCACGATAGACGCGTGTTCGGGTGCGAAAGAATTGGATGAATGAAGAGCCAGGAGATGAAACTCAGGTGTGGCTCAAAACTCGCAGGAATCCGTGGTGATTACCTACTTATAGTACCTTAAGAGAGTATAAGTCTATAAAAGAACACCTCAGACATAAAAAAAGACATGTCCAGTTTGCACTTGCCTAGGTGATTGAAAAAAACAAATAGAAGAAGTCCGTGCAGCGACCTCGTCAGGTCGAAGTGCAGCGACGCCTCAAAGAGGTGCGGTGGAGCTGAGCGGTGGAGCTGTTCGGTCCTCCAGGTAGAACCGAACAAATACGTCAGAGAAAAAGACGGCTACTAAGAATGCTCCGTTCGTAGTACGGCCAGGAGCCCCAAACGTAGCTTCTTAATTACTAGAAGCTTCTTGTTACGTTCGTAGCGTCCTTGCTCCTAGTAGTAGGCCAGGAGCCCCAAACGTAGCGTCCGATCGCTCCGTTCGTAGGATCAAAAGGTTGCCATGTACTAAGTGACCTTCAAAGTGACCTCTTTGGAGTCTCTGTTTGTGACCTCTTTAGGGACTAAGTGACCTCATTCTAGGACTCAAAAGGTCACTTTGAAGGTCCTGGTACTGGAAGAACCACATGTCTCTGGATGGGACTCAGTTTCCAGGAGTTGAGACCACCACCTGTTTGGATGAAGGAAAATCATCCAAAGTCGAAAATGTCATCTACATAACCATGATTTCAGGGAGTGTACTCCCTTCATTTGCCAAAATGCGATGTCCAGATGTTTGTCCTTTCACGACCTGGACCCTTCGTTAGTTCAGTGAAGTCCGGTGAAGTTCGCAGTGTTCGAACCGTCAAAGCGAGAAGTTCTGTATTTGGTTTTGGACTCAGGTCACACGTCGGGGTGCCGGTTCACGGAGGAAGGATAGGGGTGCACTCAGTGCGCCGCAGGAGTCGAGGACACCTAGGCGTTCCAACCCCTGGAAGGTTCGGGACATAGACCAGTCTACCCAGCCAGGGCCAGGGTGTCTATAGTAAAGTACACAACCATTTTGGACATGGACGTTGCCTGCGCTGCTGAATCATGCTACGCGAACGCGAACGAACGAATGCTTGACGAGGCCAGATCATACATCGAGGAGCTGGACAGCATGGAAAAGGTGTCAAATCCCAAGGCACGGGACAAAGTCGTGGCGTTCCGGACCATGGTGGTGCGGCCGTGGCGGGGCGGCGCATGCGGCCGTGGCGGTTTACCCGACTCCACTGAGACTATGACTGACCAAGAGTTTGAGAGAAACACTCTCTTCGTCTCTTCCAGGGTCGTCTCTCCAAAAGATGAAATATGTAAAGCACATCAAAAAAACAAATTAGCTCAAGGCACCTCATTAAATTTGACCACTCGTTCATTTTTTGATCCCAAGTGGATCGCCGATACATTCACCCCTTCACCAACAAACTGATGATCGAATCATGATCTTCATCCCGCGAAGATGGGGACCTTGCTTCCCCCGAAGCCAACGATCGCCCTCGATCTCCGACCTGTCGGCCAGGCGCCTGTGCGGCGTCGCGCCAGCTCCATCGCCAGTGCGGGGACACGACACGATAGAGCTCGCGGCCGGCGCAAAGTCGGTCCCGGAGTCTCCCCGTCCGAATCTACCATTCTCCACTTGCATATACTGATAAACAAAACACTGATGAACCTGATGGCGCGCCTTCTTGCATAGGTCTCGAACACGACCTGGGGTGGGACACCACGTATACCAACCCAACACGCCTTCTGTCGCTGAGATCTGCTGAAAGCGTTGCATGGCGAAAAAGTGGGACCTCCGCCTTCGAAGACAGAACAAGTGGCCAATCAGCAGAGGACCTCAGGAACACAGCGCGACGTTACGTGTGGTCAGATGTCTGGCTGGACTACAACACACAGATCCGTACCTAATACATAGATGTTCTAAAAGCAGCCTGAAACCATTCGGGAGAAATAAAGACTTCGGAACATCTAGGTAACCCGAAACAAACCACCATATTTGAGACAAAGCGTTTGAGACATCAAGTTGCTGTGGCGCAGATTTGTGAGGCAGTTGGCTCTTTGATGCTCTTTGTTTCATGATGCACATTCTTTTGGTGGCAGGCTGCAGGGCTTCGTTGGAGATTCAGAAAAAGAAAGTCCAGATGAAATCCTATAACCTTGATGGTAGCAATGACCAAATGTCGAATGCTGACACCATGTTTGGATGCTGTTCGATTCTCAAACTCCTTCCTTCCTCCGAGGATGCGGACGATTCGGCGGCTGCTCCAGTCGTTGCATTGGCCCAATCTGCATCACGAGTTTCTCCGCTGGGTGCGGAACTCCTCAGGTGAGCACCATTGGGGACCGAATGAACGCAGCGGGTATCAAACTACTTCGGTCAAGGCAAAACGGTGCAAAGACCACCATCCACGATCCGCATCAAGGTCCACCGTGGTTCTTCTTTAAATGTGTGGTTTTGGGGTATGTCGAAAACTTTTATGTTTTCACACGACACTCCATGTATAGGAAATTTTGCCATACAAACGACCCCTCAAACCACCCCTGGAGAGATCGGTAGTCCTATGCCAGTCCCAGACGGGTCGTGCCTGGAGTTGTCGGGATGCCAAGTCACGTCGCCAGGCTACGAAACGACGGTGAGAGAGTTCATCCGGAACGTGGAGGATGCACCACTCTGGCATGGTTGATTCGTCGTTCCGACGGGATACGGTTTTTTTAAAAAACACAAAAAGTATCAGATTTATACTTAGATCAGAATAGACTTTTTTGTTTAGTTTGCTGTGAAAGGCCAGCTATGGTATGCTATGACAGTCTGACAAGTGCTGCATTTGCTTTGGGTGATCCCAATGACTGACACCAAGTGAGATGCCGAATGCAAGCTCCACTGATTTCAGTGTTTTTCCATTGGTTTTCGTTTCTTAAGTATCTCTCGACGTTGCGATGTCCACCGAAAACGACATGGCGGGGAGGAGGTCATTGGACCATGACAAATCGGCGCATGACATCGTTGGCATCACTGCCAGATGAGGATGGTTCGTGGCAGACCGAATGGTCGGTCGTGCTCAGATCTTGGACTTACGTCACGGGTCGTGACGTGGCGAGCCCAGGTCAGTAGGTGGAACCCGAAGTGACCGAAGTGACCATCGCCGCCAGATCTTTGACCATCGCCCAGACATTGACCACTCCCGAGATGACGTGGGGGGCGCCTAGGGGGTCGCGCGACGGGAAGGTGAAGACACCAACGGAGTGAAAAAGGGAAGTGAAACGCACTTGACCCGGCTTGGTGGCTGAGGTGTGTGAGTCGATCACCAAGCACGAGCTGCGGTGTCTTGCTTTGCAAACTCGTTTTCTTTTTGAGACAATGTAGACTCTTGATTGATAAACCTCCATATGAAGAGGATGTCGAATTCAAATTCGGGGTTTTTTAATCAGTCAAAATTAGGACGTCCAGTATTAGACACACATGTAAAGACACCTATTCTATTCTATTCTAATGTTTTCAATGAAGCAAACGCCAAAAAACTTACACATGGCGGTGACATGAACGGACTTCCACCTCATCCTGTGCCATCCGTGCGTTTTCAGACCGGACCGAGAACTCGTGAAGCCGTCCTCCGTCTCAAGGCTCACGAAGAGCTTGAGACGTTACCAGCTGCAGATGCGCAACACTGGGGAGGACGAGTGCTTGGCAAAAGAACACCGTGCTTCAAGTTTGAAAGGTCCATGAGGGTAAACCATGTTCATGATGTCCATGGTGATCAACATCGGAATTGAAGTGGAGTCAACGTGGACAACTAAACTGGTGCGTCATGGCCCTGGGGAGGATTATCCAAGTCGAGTAAATGTGATGTGAATTTACATCCTGGATCTTCAAACGGCACACATCTTTGCCGGAGGCATATTTCAGTGAAAAGAGACCATACCGTTTTCGGGGTGGCGAACAAGGACGCTGTTTGGACGCCTAAAGACGTCTGGACGCATAAAAAATACAGTTTGCAGGCCTAAAAACGCAATGTTCTTTTGGTTTCTGCCGGTTTCCGCCTGGTCGCAACAAACGCCGTCTTTGAGAAAAGACGCTATAACGGCATTTGTCTTTAAAAAGCAATCATTTGTGCCGTTTCAAGATCCACGTATACTATGTGTGGTGTCTCGTTCGTGTGTTGTGCATGGTGGTAAGAGACCTGCAGTTTGTTGCATTTTTCCTGCAGCCAGCCGCAGCTAGCAGAGAGGACCTCGCGAGAGGAGAAATGAAGGAACGCAAGGATGCGAAAGAGAAGGAACGGCAGAGGACCGTGGCTGGCAAAAGCAGATCAGGAGTAGGATGCTTTGAGATGCCTTTGAGATGGGTGTTTGTTGGCATTTTTGAACCTATGTGTGTCTCTACTGAACCTGCAAGACCCTTTGCATGCTTCATTGATCGCTTCAAATCCCCTAAAATCTGGTGTTCTTCCTTTCAAGAATGCAGCTCGCACATGCAGCTTTTGCATACCCAACGTGGCAGGAAGCTGGACCTGGCTCTGGAAAGGAAGGCGAGCGCCAAGAGGGCGGAGATTCGATCCTTTCTCAGCGGAATTGGTGAATGCACGGGTGAATGACAGATCCTGTATATACCCTAGAAGTCCAGTTCGACTATATTTTGACCGACTGAAGTGTTCAGGACATTCCTTGACTCAGGTCACCTAAAGACTATTCTTTTTATAGTCGACTTGACTCTCAGGGTATATGTGTTTCATCCACACGCGGGTGATCTTCACCCGACCTCTTCGAACTCGATGCTTTCAACGACCGAACGAAGGATTCTTCGAACTTCTCAGCGGAGAATGTGTCGATTTCTGTCAAAGCCTCAACTTGAACATCGACACATTTGTCCTAAGGACGGATCTCCTTGCGGCGTCAGTTTACCACCGCTTCGAGCACGCTGCCGGGGACCACGGGATCTCGGGACCGATTTCAGCAAGAAGCGTAACAAGGGCATCGCTACTAGTAGCAGGGCTTCTTGGAGAGGCCACAGAAAATGGGGAACTTTGTGGCAAGAAGTGGAAGAAGAATGAAGAAGGATGAGAGTGAGACATGGTGAGAATGAATCGAAAGCACTTTAAGAATGGACTTCACAAATGTCAAGCTTCCACAAGTCGATGTCAAGCTTCCACAAGTGCACGTCGATGTTTGGTCTCGCTTCCGACCTTCACCCGGACCTCGCACCGGTGCAGTGGTGACCGCCGAGGCGCAGCAGTCCTAGAAGCAGCCCAAGGATCGTGGGGAGTGGAGGGTGTTTGGGCGGGTGGACCAGCAAACGGATTGGGTTGGAAATCTGGAAGGTGAATCTGTTGTGCCAGTTTTTCCTGTGACTGGATGTAGATGCGAAAGATGTGAAGATAAACATGCCTACAAGTCCTGGTCCAAACGACCTCGAGTACTGGTGTTGCATGACCGGATTGAGTCAAGTGAGGTCCTTGACTCGTGACCTGCAGAGGTTTTGTTGCCCAAGGATCTTTTTGTGTTGGAAACACAGAAGAAGTAGCGACTGGAAGCCAATTGAGTACGTTCTTCTCCCAAACATGAGGCCATAGTTCAATGACTCATACCCTTGGAGTCAAAGACTATAAAAAGAAATAGTCTTTAGGTGACCTGAGTCAAGGAATGTCCTGAACACTTCAGTGGGGCAAAATATAGTCCAACTGGACTTCTATAGGGTATAGATTCATGAAATATTCATGAATCCTTGTGGATGAGAATATGTTCGACACAGTCCTCGGGACGAGTCTCTCAGTCCTCGGGGCGCAAGCGAGCGAAAACCCGTTTCCGGCGGTCCGATCGCATTGATCAATATATCAATCCATCCGTTTCCACCATCTTGCATTCCACATCGCAAGGAAAACGGAGCGATCGGGCGCGCGCCGATCAACCGGGTACATGGTGCCGAACGGGTCGACCGACTCCGCAGGCATAGCCAGATAGGCTCCCGGCGCCCGAGCATGCGGGCACCGTCCAACCTCAGCTCCTCCGCGGTCTCCGTCGTCAGCACGGTGCGCGGGGTCTCCCGCCGCCCCGCAGCTGGTGCGAGCTGACAGGGCTCCGGGTGGATCGACTTGAAAAGAGTGGCCGAAACTGCCTTTTTGGTACTAGGAGCAAGGACGCTACGAACGGGGCTCCTGGCCACACTACTATGGGAACAAGAAGCTAATAGGAACAAGAAGCTACGAACGGGGCTCCTGGCCATACTACTAGTAACAATAAGCTATTAGTAACAAGAAGCTAATAGAGCTTCCTTTTCTGAAATTCAGATCGAAAGAGTTGAGATCGAGTGGCAGATTCAGGGACCAGTGGGCTTCGCTATGCTTCGGGTCAAAAAATGGGTGGCTTCGCTATGCCCAGTCGGACCACCCATTCTGCCGTCACCGTCCGGATGCAGGAATCAGATGAAACTCGAGAGCGCAAGGCGTCGTGTGACCGTCGCCGGTTCCGTTCCCGGAGACGACGCGGAAGACGACCGTCTTCCTGGGCCGCGCCGACGGTGACGACGGTGACTGGGAGGGTGTTTAGACAGAAATGACCACTCTGGCTCGCAAATGTCTATCCTATAGGTATTGCTTTTTCTTGCGCAGGTTCCTGCGCAGGTACTTTTTCTCTTGATTAGATGGGTGCAGATCATGAGCAGTTTCGAGTTTTGGCATTGAAGTTTGAATTTGGAGACCAAAATCACCCTCTAGAAGTCCACCTGTTTCTAAAGGTTGATGTGGTTTTATAGTGTAAAATCCTTAGCAAAACAAGGGTTGTTCAGTAGTTAAAAGGCTTTTTGTGGTTCAACTTCTAGGGTGAGTATGACACTTCTTTGCACAACTTCCTGGTGTTTTGTGCATGACACTCTTGTGAGTTAAGCCCTTGTTTTTGGAGGCGCAGAGTGTGCATGACACTCCAGCAGGCGGGGGGGCAGTTCAGTCGGAAGTCAGACGTCGTGGAATTTGGCGCTTGAGGGACTTCAGTTTCGAATTCAGGATTTCTATAGAGGTTTCCTCAAGCTCTGGAGATTTTTTTATCAGTAAGGGATGAATCACCAAAACAGATGCATGGATGAATATAGTATACCTGATAATACACATGGATGATTTGGATGCAGAAAGTGCAGAAAGTAATCGTTTGTTTCTCAAAAGCGGCAACGCGTGAGAAACTCGGTGTTGCATTTGTCCAGGCGAGGAGTTTGACATTGAGAGCTACGATGATGACAGGCGACGATCGACTCCGATACAGCACGCTCCGGTGCGATGCTTCCGGTGAAACTATATGTGAAAGCGGAAGTAATGACAATAGCAATAATATGCAATATTATGCAATAATGATAATCTGCTACTAGTAACAAGTGCATCGCTACTAGTAACAAGTGCCTTACTAGTAGTAACAAGAAGCTATTAGAAACAAGAAGCATAATAATATATATATATATAATAATTATAACATAATATGTTGCAATATATTTGGGTGTAGGGAGACCCCCTTGACCCTGGCTGGGTGGACGGGTCCATTTCCTGACCCTGCCATGGGAAAGAACGCCTGGGAGAGTCTCCCTACTTTCAATTCACACCCATATTTAGGGAAGGTTCAATTTGGTTGCCTTGCAAAATCATTTAAACCCATGTTGTCAATGATTTTTCTGAAGTTTGCCTCATGGATGTGCCGCAAAAAAGAAGCGCCAAAAAGCGCTTTCGGTGGACCACTCTGTGTCATGAAAAACCACATCACTTCGTCCCCTTCTTCCGTCGTTCTTCCGTCCTTCCGTGCAGATTTGGGCATCTGAAACGAATCTACAAGAACCATCTCGTGAAGATCGAGGATCGCAACGACGCGGACCACGACGCGGGTGGTGGACAATTTTTTCTGATCGTGATGAGGGGTGTGAGCGACACGGCCTGGCCTCGGCCAAACATCGTTTGTGTGGTTTTTGCAGACACTGAAAATTGCATCCAACGTATTGTAGGAGTTCGATGTTGGCAATGATTGTATGGCAGAATGGTCAAGAAACGTGATGGTTTTTACGGTCCACCCCGTAGAGCTCATCCATGCTCATCCCCCAAGGGGATGGCGTCCGTTCGCCACGAGATGCCGCCGACCCGCAGACACCAGAAACCCACGGCCCGCCGCGAGCGAGTTTAGGCGCTGAACGACACCTTGGCCAGCGATGAGATACGGCTCAACCGGGTCATCGAGGATCTGAAGGACCAAGTGCGACGCTTGACGGAGCTCCAGGCGGGGTGTGAGGCAAAGGGCCAGATAGGAAGAGTCCAACTCCGTCCCATACATTGAAGCTCCTGGGTGGCTGACAGGTGTAGAAATGTCCCATACAGCTAAAAAAGAGTCCAACTCCCGAGATTCATTTATAACAAGAGGTTTTTTTAAAGACAAACATATCGGTCCTTCACCTTCAATCCCAGGACCCTCCGGATTAACTCGTTCCGATCGTCAGCGGAGGCCCTGTACGAGGCGAAGACCAAGAAGACCCTCCGTCGGGGCTCGCTCTTCATTCCAAAGAGGTCGCAATCAGTGGGAAGTGGAACGAAGAAGAAGAAGAAGTGGACATGAAAAGCGCCCATCTTCGGGTCGGATTCTGGGTGGGGTTCTGTTTTCGACGATGTGTTCCGAAGGATTTTTGTGATCTTGAGAGTCCTGTTGAGTGGCAAAGAATGCGAAGGGCCTGATAGAGTTCCAAAGTTGACATTCCTTTTCAAATTAAGCAGTCTGAACTCTAGAAGTCTATGTGTCCTCTTTGTTCGACTATTTGTTTGTTTGGATTCCAATGAAGAGACTCAGACGAATGGAGTGTGTTCTGCTCCAGGCGAGCGTTGGTCAAAGATGAGGCGGACGTGGTGGGGCAGCGCCGAGAGAAAAGGAACTGAATTACACACCACGACAAGGACAATGGACAGAGCAAGTTGCGTGGGTTGACCGGACACCAATTCAAAGCAGTTGTTCCTACTCTATTTGTATCATGTTGTATCTATTTGTGAAAATCATGTCAATGACCAGTATACACAATAGATCATATAGGTCATATAAAGAAATATATAGTCGCATATAGTCTACAGTATAATGCATAACACAGGTCAAAATATCGTCGTCACATCATATCATGTCATCTCCTTTTTCCGGTCACCTTCTCCAGCTTCTCCGGTGGCCTTCTCCGCCCTGCAGGCGGATGACAGCGCGGCGGCGCTGGCGCAGCGCATCACCGCGCTGCAGTTGGAACGCGCCCAGCTCATCGAGAAGATCCGGGCGCCGACCGCGACCGGGCGACCGCGGGCGAGGTGGCGGTGGTTTTTCGGTACCCGATGTTCCGGTTGAGAAGCAGAAGAGGGGCCTAGAAGCATGATTGGAGGTTGGAAGAGAGAATATATGATGAGATGAGAAGTTGGAAGAAGCTGACTTTTGGCACTGTTTTCAGCCTTGGCACTCTTTTTGTAGGGAGAAGAGGAGGGTGTTGTTGGGGTTCCAACTTTGACACGCCAGAAACAAGTTCTCGGTTCCGGTGGAGGTCCATCGACAAAAGCATGGGTCCGTTGGCGTTGCTCGCAGCAAACAGATTGGGAGAGCCGTTGTTCATGCCAGGAACTGGGAAAAGCTTTGCTTCAAGAGAAGAAGAAGCCTCATCGCGGAAGCCTCACCATTTGCCAAATCCGCCGTTTTGGTTGGTGCCAGTCACGACAGACCCAGATGTAGAATCGAAGGAGATATGGCAGGTGATGAGATTCTCACTCTGAAGAACGGGGGAACACCCATTCTGCTGGTGAGTTCATCATTGATCCTTCCTCATTTTCTCTGAACGCCTTATTGGATGCCCTAACTATTAATAAGGTGCGGTTTCAGAACACCTCACTGAGTCACTTCCTCTCTTTCCTTCCTTTCCTTGGTTCCAAAGCCCCGCCCCGTCGTTCGTGACGAACTCGGCGTGTGGACCTCGTCTCTCTCCGAGGTGGTGCGATCGTGAATCAGATTTGGTCCATCGTTCAGGTCTCTCCGCTGCGACCGGTCGTCTGAAGGGTCGAAAGGGTCCGGAGTTCGATTGGTGCGGATCGTTTCGGAGTTCGGCCTAGACCAAACGACCGACCTGGAGATTCTGGGCAAAGAAGCTACGGAAAAGGGAAGAGTAGAGTACAGAGTGAAGAAGGGCGTTTAGTTAGTTGCCTCTTTTACTGTAGCATGAAGTCTGTCTTGACCCAGGATTCACTCAGGGCTGCCACGACGCCCAAGTTGTTAATTGCGTGCGTCTCGCTGGGTGACCGCGGACGCGCTGCCGCTGTCTCGTTTGGAGACGAGATGGACGGGTGAATTTCTTTCAAGCAGTGAAGTCATGGCCTCCAACCTATAGCGATGGGTTCCAACCTAATTTCAGTGGCCTCCAACCTAAGTGAAGTATGTGAAAAGCAGTGAAGTATGTGGGGATGAGTCGTGACCCACCATGTTCGCTCGAGTCTGGTCCACCATTTAGCCGCGAACGACTGACCGATCTGATCAGTCGGTGGGTCAACCGGTCGGTCTCGGTCTCGTGCCATGTGGCAGGAACCCTCCGCAGATGCTGAGAGGCTGGGGACATGAAGCGAAGAAACGAGCAGAAGTGCAGTAGAACAGGTATCGTTTAAAGCCTGCAAGTCATGTGGGGCCCGCCAAACCTGAGTCAGGTTTCGTCGGTTCATAGGCGACCTGACTATTGAGATGGACTGGTGATTGGACGATTGACTTCTGGGAATCCGGAGGAAGGTTGGGCTGGATCCTTTGCGTATCTCTTTTTTTGGTGGGTTCATTCTCCGATTCCCGAGATGAGTCGCAGCAGTATGATGAGATTTGTATAAGACTTGCATGAAACGATGCAATCCTGAAATCCAAGTTGCATGCATGTTCGGGCTGACCACCACACGAACACCACCCGAATTCCTGAGAAAAGACAATTAGAAACAGGGGCATCGCTACTAGGAACAAGAAGGCTACTAGGAACAAGTGCCACGCTACTAGGTAACAAGTGCCTTACTAGTAGTAACAAGAAGCTATTAGCTTATTGTTTCTAATAGCAAACATTGTTACTACTAGTAAGGCACTTGTTACTACTAGCGTGGCACTTGTTACTACTAGTAACAAGACGCTACTAGGAACAAGTGCATCGCTTCTAGTAACAAGTGCCTTACTAGTAGTAACAAGAAGCTATTAGCTTATTGTTTCAAATAGCAAACATTGTTACTACTAGTAAGGCACTTGTTACTACTAGCGTGGCACTTGTTACTACTAGTAACAAGAAGCTACTAGGAACAAGTGCATCGCTTCTAGTAACAAGTGCCTTACTACTAGTAACAAGAAGCTATTAGCTTATTGTTTCTACTAGCAAACATTGTTACTACTAGTGAGGCACTTGTTACTACTAGCGTGGCACTTGTTACTACTAGTAACAAGAAGCTATTAGCTTATTGTTTCAAATAGCAAACATTGTTACTACTAGTAAGGCACTTGTTACTACTAGCGTGGCACTTGTTACTACTAGTAACAAGAAGCTACTAGGAACAAGTGCATCGCTTCTAGTAACAAGTGCCTTACCACAGGGGGCTCGGGCTTAGGTGAAATCAGGTCAGTCTTGAACAAGTGACATGCCGCGCGTCCCTCAGGTGTGTCGCCGGCCAATCCACGTCGATCTCTTCTTTCAGGGAGAGTGTACGTGATTCAACCTTAGCTCGAGCTGCGTGGGAATAGGGGGGGTCTTGTTGGCTTTGATTGCCAGCTGCTCAGGCGTTTGGTGCGGCGGCCAGTGGCCAGTGGCGCACGTAATTGACGAGGAGGACGGTCGCCGCGTGAAGTTTCCATATTCCAAGGTCATCTGGCTACGCGAAAGAATTTTTGTGGAGTAGCTTCCATGGAATAAATACATGGTGAGGTGGGTCCTTGAGGGGCCCGGGGTAATGTGTGAGGTAATTTTGGAATAATTTTGCAAATAAAGTGCCTATGAAAGTTGATGAGGGGTTGGCTTGCTGAGACCTGCGCCGCTTTGTTCCGATTCGTTTCCATTCGATAAAACAGAGTTCGCGCACGGACCTCACAAAAAAATTCCACGGGTGGGCTCAGGCGGCTCAGATCTCAACAACCCATTGAAAATTAAAATATAGGTGGTCCAGAACTCAATATGTTTAGTGTTGTTTTCCCATGTAAGGTATTGTCCAGCATGTTTTCACCTTCCTTTCTATGTAACAGTCAAAATTTATTCCAGGATGTGCCGGGGTACCCGGGATAATTTCCAAAAACAAGGTGCAAGTCGGTCCGAATAGGTTCTTGTTATTCCAAGCTGGGTGGTGACAAGGGGTTCCACAAGATACCCCCCATAAGTGTCCTTTACATTCTCCGTCACAGTTCATGACCGTTGACATCTGCAGATCGGCAGGAGAGCTCCCCTTCTTTGGACGTCGGGCCCTTGAATGTTTTTGGATGGCCGTTCCTTTTGCGGCTAGCGCGTCAAAGGTCTATGGAGGGGACTATGATGGGGACATTGGCTTCCAGGACGGCCTGTATGGCGCTAGGCGCTCATTTGGTTTCACTTGCTTCGACGCAAACATGTGCTGCTCCTGTCGCGCGGGCGCCCGCCAAGGAAATGTTCGACATTGCCGACAACCTGGAGGAAGCGGTTTGACCCTAAGGTTCTTGTCGGATTGCGGGCTAGATCTTCCCAGCTGTGTTAGGACACCCCGGACCTGGAAGTTGAAGAAGAAGAAGAGGAGGCTAGGATGTTGCGACGGGGGGGCGTGACACGTTCGTTCAAGTCGCTCTAGCGCGCGTCGCAGGCAGATTCCGCGGGCGAAGAATCGGCCGAGCCCTCGAAGATTTTATGGTCGGCCGCCAGTGGGCCGTCGGGCTTCTGTCGCGAGGTTGATGACGATGCAACAACCTGCCCATCCACCAGCTCGGAGGCTGCAGGGGCGTTTTTGTCACACATGATTTTCTTCTTGTTGTATTTATGCATCACGCCAGGCGCTCTCCGAGTGTGAATGACCATCTCTTCGGAAAAATGCGTCGCTGTCCACGGTTCCATGGCTGTTTGTTGCTGACTTGTCGATGGCTGTTGATAGCAACAAGTTGGATTAAGTAAAGCAACAAGCATTGCTTATCTCTTCGATTCCTTTTTAGACCCTGCGCTTACAATGTAAATAACAAGGCGTGACACCACAACAATGTAAGCATGCGTACACATTCAAGAAAGCCAAGTCATACTAGTCAAGCTTTCAGTTTACTAAGAAGAAAGTTTGATACGCAATTTAGCCTTTTTGTGGTACTTTGAACTGCATGAAGTTGTCGATTTCACTTAAGCCGTGTCTAATCATGAAGACATGTGCGTTGCAGTAAACGCAAAAGGCTTGCTGGGATTCGATGCACAAACCCGAAGTGTACGAAGTTTTCGTTAAATGCATACATTTGGTGCTGATGCTTTTCACGCGCACACACACACACGCGCTCGAAAAGCGTACCAATTAAACTAGACGGTTGGCCCGAGAGCGAGAAAGGTGATTGTCAAGCAGTTGCAAGTTGCACGTAAGGAAAATAGTTAAAATCGAGTTGTCCAAGAGCCATGACTTCTTTATACAGTCTGTTATCGAGTAAGAAGTTGCCAAGAAATTTGATCTAAAATATCAAGAGAGAAGATATGTAGAAAGAGAGAAAGAGAGGGCGAAAGTGAAGGAGTGATAGTGTGGATGCGCGGCTCCATACAAGACTTTGATATCTAAAAATATCTTCCCCGCTCTACTCATCCCCGTTTTCCCTCCCCTTGCAAGATTTCTTGTTCAAATCGCAAGCCGGAGCCCCACACTGTCCCAAGAGGTAAAGCAACACGGAGTGAGGAAAGTGAAAGCAGACTTGGAAAGCAAATTGGCCTTCAAGATGGCCCTAGAAATAAGATACAAGCCTTGAGCAGCCCCTGTTTGCCGAGGCAACAAAAAGATAATCATGCAGCATTGACACACAAACATAAACCTAAACGAGAAGCGTACCACATCGTTAAGAGATCGCTCGAGCCGATTCGAGATGTGTACCAAGTTCATGTGATCATGTGATCCACTGTGAAACTTAGCTTTCTTGTCTTGTGATGTTCTTGTTTTTTAATAATCGCGCGTAAAGCCCTAGTCCGCCTATGTAGTGCTAGGTCCAAGTAGTGACAATGCTATATGTCGCACGCCGATCGCATTGCATGACCGATCGATTGTCCTTGCTTCTTCGTCACGTTTGGCTCTGAGGTAAAACTTGAGCCTAGTGACTCGACCACATTGCATGCCCATGGCACGCACCACATCTACACACCTACACACACATTCAAAGCCCATATACAGGCGCGCAATCAACACCACCACACAAATCTGCACTACTCTACGATGTTCTTTACGTTGCGTCACATTCCCCTCTTCCTGTTTTCTCCTTTTTCTTCGCGATGGCTTTCTCCTGGTGCTCGGTGTCCGAGGAGGCCAGGCCAGTTGGCTTTGGAGTTCAAATACCGCCTTACTTGGCAGAGGAGCTTTGGGTTTGGGGAACGGCACTATAGGTCAGCACTTTCTCTCTGGCCGTTAAACGCCACAGTTTGCGCGCCGCTTGAGTTGAGGTCTTCCGTGCAATGGGGGCGCAGGTGCGGGATCTTTTGCTTGACGCTTTTGGCCCCAGTCGAAAGCTCAGTCGCCCTGCTGACGCTGTCTATCCCCGCGTTGGGTTTCTAATTTGACGCAGGTGGACCTTGTACCTTGTGCGCTGCCCTGTGGCTTGCTCAGCGAACGTTGCGTTGAGCGGTTTGCGAATTGGTTCCATATTCTTTCAAGTGAGGTTCCTTCATGGAACGCGGACGCACCCTGGGCAGCACAGGTGAGGGCGGCAGGTTTTCTGGTTCCGCATTGGTCTCGTCGTTCCCCATTGGCCAAGTGCCGCGCCTGTTCAGGCACACCAC
>CAXAMN010027084.1:0-31914 GCA_963970005.1 Durusdinium trenchii | reverse complement strand
CATCGCTTCTAGTAACAAGTGCCTTACTACTAGTAACAAGAAGCTATTAGCTTTTTGTTTCTAATAGCAAACATTGTTACTACTAGTAAGGCCCTTGTTACTACTAGCGTGGCACTTGTTACTACTAGTAACAAGAAGCTACTACGAACAAGTGCATCGCTTCTAGTAACAAGTGCCTTACTACTAGTAACAAGAAGCTACTAGGAACAAGTGCATCGCTTCTAGTAACAAGTGCCTTACTACTAGTAACAAGAAGCTATTAGCTTCTTTATTGTTTCTAATAGCAAACATTGTTACTACTAGTAAAGCACTTGTTGCTACTAGCGTGGCACTTGTTACTACTAGTAACAAAAGCTACTAGGAACAAGTGCATCGCTTCTAGTAACAAGTGCCTTACTACTAGTAACAAGAAGCTATTAGCTTATTTATTGTTTCTAATAGCAAACATGGTTACTACTAGTAAGGCACTTGTTACTACTAGCGTGGCACTTGTTACTACTAGTAACAAGAAGCTACTAGGAACAAGTGCATCGCTTCTAGTAACAAGTGCCTTACTACTAGTAGTAACAAGAAGCTATTAGCTTATTGTTTCTAATAGCAAACATTGTTACTACTAGTAAGGCACTTGTTACTACTAGCGTGGCACTTGTTAATAGTAGAAGAAGCTACTAGGAACAAGCGCATCGCTTCTAGTAACAAGTGCCTTACTACTTGTCACAACAAGCTATTAGCTTATTGTTTCTAATAGCAAACATTGTTACTACTAGTAGGGCACTTGTTACTACTAGCGTGGCACTTGTTACTTCTAGTAACAAGAAGCTACTAGGAACAAGTGCATCGCTTCTAGTAACAAGTGCCTTAATACTAGTAACAAGAAGCTATTTGCTTATTGTTTCTAATAGCAAACATTGTTACTACTAGTAAGGCACTTGTTACTACTAGCGTGGCACTTGTTACTACTAGCAACAAGAAGCTACTAGGAACAAGCGCATCGCTTCTAGTAACAAGTGCCTTACTACTAGTAACAAGAAGCTATTAGCTTTTTGTTTCTAATAGCAAACATTGTTTCTACTAGTAACAAGAAGCTACTAGGAACAAGTGCATCGCTTCTAGTAACAAGTGCCTTACTACTAGTAACACAAAGCTATTAGCAAACATTGTTACTACTAGTAAGGCACTTGTTACTACTAGCGTGGCACTTGTTACTACTAGTAACAAGAAGCTATTAGCTTATTGTTTCTAATAGCAAACACTGTTACTACTAGTAAGGCACTTGTTATTATTAGCGTGGCACTTGTTACTACTAGTAACAAGAAGCTACTAGGAACAAGTGCATCGCTTCTAGTAACAAGTGCCTTACTACTAGTAACAAGAAGCTATTAGCTTATTGTTTCTAATAGCAAACATTGTTACTACTAGTAACAAGAAGCTACTAGGAACAAGTGCATCGCTTCTAGTAACAAGTGCCTTACTACTAGTAACAAGAAGCTATTAGCGTATTGTTTCTAATAGCAAACATTGTTACTACTAGTAAGGCACTTGTTACTACTAGCGTGGCACTTGTTACTACTAGTAACAAGAAGCTACTAGGAACAAGTGCATCGCTTCTAGTAACAAGTGCCTTACTACTAGTAACAAGAAGCTATTTGCTTATTGTTTCTAATAGCAAACATTGTTACTACTAGTAAGGCACTTGTTACTACTAGCGTGGCACTTGTTACTACTAGGAACAAGAAGCTATATTGGAAAAAAACACGCCCAACACCAGAGACCGACAGAACCACCGGTCCCGTCCGTAGGTATGCGCAGCTGATGACCGGCGCGCCGGAAG
Source organism: Durusdinium trenchii (assembly GCA_963970005.1). Classification (NCBI taxonomy): domain Eukaryota; class Dinophyceae; order Suessiales; family Symbiodiniaceae; genus Durusdinium; species Durusdinium trenchii. Next base: position 30,083 of record CAXAMN010027084.1, on the reverse strand, counting down.
AGGCGGAACGGAGAGGGACCGGAACGGGGGAAGGCTGGAGGCGCTTCATCAGATGATCAGATTGGAGCTCGTTCGGAGAGCGATCAGTTTCCTCAAAAATCGTCAGATCTCATTCGGAGGCCTTAAGCACCATGGTGCGCCTAGCCTTGAGTTATGCATGGTGCCGATGTTCCGAGGTGAAAAAGGTAGGAGCAAAGTTACATCGCTACTAGGAGCCTCCTGGCCCTATGTGAAAAAGGTTTTGGGCATTTTCTCGTGCCAGGCAGAAGCCGAGGCGCCGCTCATGGAGGTGGGGTGACGGTGCCAGTGACGGTGCCCGTCGTTTGGGTGGCGTTTGTAGATCTACCTAAGGCTATAGACCCTATAAGCCTTCAGTTGGTCCAGAGACCATTTAAAGAGGGTTCACCAGGTGTAGTGTAAAACTATGAAAATCCCATGGTGCTTCGAACCCTGGGGTAGACCTATACGGCGGCCTGTTTTTAAGTGTTTTTAGGGGAGGTCATGGGAGGTCTCGCTGTCTCTAGCTTTGGCTGCGGTCGGGTCACGGCGGTCGGGTCACTTAGAACCCGTTCTCGGTCGGTCTGCGGAGCCCCACAGCTTTGACCGTTTGCTGAGGAAACGCTCATCTGCCGGATCATTTGGGGTACCAAAGAAGAAGAGGGATTTGGGAATCCGTCTCGTGTGCCCTCAACTCATTTCATATATCACATATCTGACGTACAGCTCTCGGACGGCTCTGCGTGACACACGAAAATCTGCTGTGCTCTCCAGGAGATGGAGAACACGCTCTCGTCGGGCGCTTGAAAACGATGTCGCAGACGCTCGTCGGGTACAGACTCGACATGTGACTGAGTGTGTGAAAGATGAGAAGAGCTTCACCAGTGCACCGAGTTCTTGGTCATATTATGTCCCATCTTTTGTTTGCGCCGTCTTCAACTAAATAGATATCGGCGTGATTTCAGTGTTATCGGCCTATAGTTTTCCCTTTTCGCATGTTTCGCTTGTCTCTCTTCAAGAACGCCCAATGCAATCCAGATTTCATGATTGTTTCGTTGATGTTCCTCCGCTGCTGGTGCCAACGTGTGGGGAACTCAGGGAGAGCGAAGAGGACAAAGTGCGCTCTATTTTGCACTGTATATAGTGGCTAGTAGGTTGGAGGCCATCGCTATAGTGCTTTTCTCGTCGTCTAAAGAAAGAGCGCAGGAATGAGCGCAGCAGGCTCTTCTGTTCTTGTGAGGAGCTGCCAGTGGAGCCCGAGAATGAGATAGAAACAGAGAAAGAGAAAGGCCGCCTTTGCCGGTTCACCAAACCATTCACGGCTGTCTCTCAAGTTGAACTTCACTTATAGGCGGATGACTTGGATCAGTGAGGGTTTCTTGAAACCGAACGAAGAGGATTCGTTAGAGAGATTCAGGGCAGGAGGCTCTAGAGTTTCAGATTTGTTGGTGCTTCGGAAAAGAACGATGGACTCGTGTGGTTTCAAAACGAATGGGCCGAGAGACCCCCCAGGCCACCGCCTCGGACGCCCGCCCGTCGGAACGGAGATCGGCCAGGTCGGCGAGCCCTGCAAGACAGGAGAAACCATGGCGACGCGCTCGACGCGCGAAAATTGGGCCACTGCGATCGAATCGACTGCAATGGGAGGATGTGCTGAATGTTTCAGGATCTGTTTGGATCTATATAGATCGAGGTACCATTCCGAAGCTATAATTAGATGCGCTTTGCCGGCTGCACGCTGTTCGGGTTAGATACTAAAACTAAATCACAAGGCATCCTTCCTGCCTTCCTTGTGATTATTTTTCCTCGCCTTCCTTCATCCATCTTCGATTCGTTTCGGAGATTTACCGCAGAACACGTACTGGAAAGAGGATTGCCGAACTGGAAAGCGAGTTGGAGGAGCTCAAGAAGCAGATTACTGCGCTGGTCACCACTTTAGATCAGCCACACGTCACATGTGTTTCACATGTGACGAAGTGAAACATGGGTCACATGCACCAAGTGATCGACATGGAGCAAAGTTGGGCAAAGTGGAATAAGCAGGAGGTACACAGATTTACAGGTTTGGAGGCTACATGATGAACAAAGTTGTGATCTCATACATGGCTATGTTGTGAGTTGCAAGGACTTTTGTCGCTGAGCACTGCTGAGAATCCTGTGTTTGATCTCCCCTGACTGAGAAGGATTTTTGTTTCGCCCTCTCTTCCTAGGCCAGCCAAGTGAATCATACGGCAGTGCCAATGAATCTGGGCAAGGCACACAGTCAGAGACATGTTTTTCTTTGGGGAGGAGACCGCCTTGAAGTCATGGAAAGCTTGGGATGGCAAGAAAGGTGAGAGATGTTATCGGCTGCAGAACGAGGATTGGGTAGTTTCTTGTACTGAAAGCTCACCAAAGCGGGTAGCTGGATGCATATGAGGAATCATATGGAAGTTATCCGATTTACAATCCATTTTTCAGAAGCAGAAAGCAAAAGAGGAGAAGGAGCAGAAGGAGGAGAAGGAAACAAAGAAGCTACTAGGGCTCCTGGCCTTACTACTAGGAGCAAGGACGCTACTAGGAGCAAAGGGCATCGCTACCAGGAGCAAAGGAGGCTACTAGGGGCTCCTGGCATCGCTACTAGGAGCAAGGACGCTATACTAGGGGCTCCTGGCCGTACTACTAGTAACAAAAAGCTATTAGTAACACTAGGAACAAGAAGCTATTAGGAGCAAGAAGCTATTAGGAACAAGAAGCTACTAGGGGCTCCTGGCATCGCTACTAGGAGCAAGAACGCTACTAGGGGCTCCTAGCCATACTACTAGTAACAAGAAGCTATTAGGAACAAGTGCATCGCTTCTAGTAACAAGTGCCTTACCAGTAGGAGCAAGAAGCTATTAGCTTATTGTTTCTAATAGCAAACATTGTTACTACTAGTAAGACACTTGTTACTACTAGCGTGGCACTTGTTACTACTAGTAACAAGAAGCTACTAGGAACAAGTGCATCGCTTCTAGTAACAAGTGCCTTACTAGTAGGAGCAAGAAGCTATTAGCTTATTGTTTCTAATAGCAAACATTGTTACTACTAGTAAGGCACCTGTTACTACTAGTGTGGTCTTACTACGAACGTAACAAGGTTCGCTACTAGATGATCGGCATGGATCGGCCAGGCGGTCGCGTTCGAGATGCAGCCAAAGGTGAACTCGCCCAACGTGTTCATTTGAGTCATGTGGCAGGGCGTTTCAAAAGAGGGATCAAACGTCGGGGCGTTGCTTCGCAAAAATAGAGTTCGGTTCTTACTTTTTTTCGGTTCAACTCTTCCTGTTGAGGCAGAGCCAAAGTCAAATCTTGACGATGGAGTCCTTCATCTTTGGGGAAAATATGCCACCGGTGGAAATCATCCCAAAAGATACTCTGGCGATTGCCGTAGGTTTCCTGTGACCGCATTGCATGTAATTCCTGAATTCCCAAAACTCATTCAAGAATCCAAAGCAATGCTAACGCGCATGTGTGATAATGTCTAAGCGTTGAATCCTGCAAACGTCTTGTTTATGTATGTTTATGTCCAAAAACACCAAAAAAATCGAGGATACTCCGGGCATGCTTAACGTCCAATCCGATGTCCGCAAGACCAACCAATCCGTTCATCGGCTCGGAATGCTCGGAATGCTCGACGGACGCGCCAGATGCGATTGAGCATCCACTACACGCCCCTGCGCCCAGAGGCAATTGCCTGGCGGTGTCCGGTCGAAGAGAAAGAATTACAATTCTAATTAAATTCTTATTGTTAGCTACTAGTAACAAGTGCCACGCTAGTAGTAACAAGTGCCTTACTAGTAGTAACAATGTTTGCTATTAGAAACAATAAGCTAATAGCTTCTTGTTAGCTACTAGTAAGGCACCTGTTTCTAGTAGCATGGAACACTGATGGAATGCATGGAACACTGATTTCCACTTGATCTTCGGGTGCCACCCCGGACCCGAAGATCTGCTGTGCCCCAATTTAAGGACACTGAATAGTCCACAACGGATTCTTGGGGAAGTCGATGGTCGTTCTCCTTTTTTGGAAGCAAGACGTGGGTCAGGTCGGGACGTTGAAAGTGGAGTGAATCTCAGGTAAAATGTAGATGGCAGTGGAAGTCAACATGTCTGCAAGAAATATACAGTTCTACAGTCCCAAACTAATCAGGGATCATCGGAGTAGCCCTACTTAGAGCTCTAGGTAGGGCGGAGGGGTGGATACACCACACCCTCATGACCAATCACCGGAGACCGGGAGGGGACCACTGGGACCGGTCATAGTTGGGTTCACAGATGCCTAGCCAGAGCTGAGGTGGTCTGATGAGAAGAAAGGAATAGACCACAACTCATTGGTAGAGGGGAATTCCCTCCCACAGGAAACTCCCCAAGTGCACCTGGATCTTGGAGCCGGAGGCAGACTTCTTGGTGAAGAAGGCTCAAGAGTTCTTAGAGCTGCCAAAGATGTCCGACGCCCAACCGCCAAGGTCGAAGGTCCTTCGATCTAAGGAGGTTTGAGGAAGAACTGTCATAAGGAGGAAGTGATGGTCAAGTGATGGTCTTGAGATAGATGCAGGTCAAGGTGGAAGGGGATGGTGGAACGAGGTGTTCCATGTGACGAAGCTGCAAAACTGTTCTTCAGGTTGTTTTCAGACTGCAATCGAAAAGAAAAACCATTATATAATATATATATATATCATGACTACATGGTTTTTGGCCGTTCATATCATTTCATATCCTTTCATGCAGAACGAGTCCGGACAGAAGAAGTTTTGCACCGAGGCAGACGTGTCAGAGCAAGAGGTCCTGGCACTCGGTTTGAAAACACTTGGAGAGACCTAGTCGCTCTAGTCGCTTACGACTTCTATGGACTTACTATGGCTCGCCTACATCCGGCCGTTTCCCACTTCCATGGGTTAGTTCAGGGGCTGTCAGGTCATCAATGAAAAAGAAATCACATGGCAGTCGACGCGAAGATAGTCAGACTCGGACAGTTCCATGTCGAAGATGTGACGTCTCAGGCAGTTGGAAAACACCTTGGAAGTGGCCAAAGATACCTTTGACAGCGAGGCCATTCCAAGTGACCACAGTGTGCCAAGGGCCTTGGGGAGCCCAGGTGTGAAGATGTTCAGACATGTCAAAGCCATAGACCCCATGCGTTTGAAGATGTTCAGACTGTGGTGAGACCGTGAAATGGGGAGTTCTGCGTTGGAGGTAGCCATCAATCAAGGAGGTCAGACCGTGGCCATCAATCGGATTTCCGCTGTGCCATGTCCCACAAGAAATTGGCAGCCCTATCCCACAAGAGTCACTTGGCAGCCCTGTCACTGATGGAGCTATTGGCCTACAGCTACTACTAGCGTCCTTGCTCCTAGTAGCGATGCCCTTGCTCCTAGTAGCTTCTTGCTCCTAGTAGTAGGGTTCGGAGCTACTACTAGCGTCCTTGCTCCTAGTAGCTACTGGCCTACAGGCCTTTTCAACTCTTTTTGCCTGTGCTGCCGCACAGGCTGCAGAGCGACAGAAGTGCCTGCAGGACCGTGACTTGTGATCGGTTAGTTACAGCATGTTTTGGCTAAAGAGCTGGCATCCGATGTGGTCGATATTGGTTCCTGGTTCTGGGTCCTGAAGGAATTGGGGTCTCCTTGTTGTGAGAAGCTGTGCCAGGAATCCAAGCCTTTTGACCACGTGACGTGGGAGAAGGAGATGAATCAATGCCTACCACTCTTGCCCGCGCCTCGGGCCTTGGGGCTCGGGCCAGGCTCGGCTCGGGGAAACTCCAATCGAAATGCCAATACCTGGACCAACAACCAACAACTTCTGGTCATTTTGGTCGTTTGAAGATCCTGGTATATTGTTTTCGAATGCATTTGAATCGAATCTTGTTGAACATTGTCATACTACCGAACGCACCCTGCACCGAAAGCCACCGTCGCTTGGGCGCGGAGTCGAGGAGAGATCAGCTGCTGAGCTGCCTCGCCGAGCTCATGAAGGATGGTGGCGGCCAAACTGCGCCCAGATGGTCGTCTTTGGAAAAGGCAACGTGTGATTATTTTTTTTTCACAGAGGAGACCTTTTCAAAAGGAGAAGATCACCTCGTCTTCTTTTTCAAAAGGGACCGGAGAGGAGACCTTTTTAGCCACGAGATGCAACCGTTTTGGCCGACCGTCGACTCCCCCCGCAGGAGCTCGAGAGAAGGAGGTCCATCGACGTGGCGTTGGAGGAGACGCGAAGAGACGCAAAGAGCCACTAGACTCGACCCGACCGGGGATCGACGGGTCGTCTTGTGGTAGCGACCGGAGCTTAGCTGCTTGGGCTCTTCTTTTGGAGCCTAGCTGCTTGGGTTCTGACGGAATGGGGATGCTTGGGAAGACAAGTCCAGTGACAAGTCCACTGACAGCAGTGTGTTTGTGTGTGTGAGCCAATGTTGATGTCTATTTGTCCAAAGAGGATGGGTGTGTGCGCAGCAAAGCATCTTTTTTGTGAAAAGGTTTAAGAAGAGTTGGGAGATGACAAAGTCTAAGCTATTGGCGCAAGCACCTACTAAAAATACTTCCTTCAGTACTTCCTTCCATAAGCGCCCTTCGTCTCTTTCTACGTTTGACGTGTTTGGAGTGGTTCTTTGCGCTTTCCTTTGCGCCGCCCGGCGAATCGATTCGCAGGAGCACCAGACGGCGGTGGCAAAGCTGCAAGGCTTTGAGGTCGACACCATAGATGTGGAGATCCTTTGTTCATTCATGCCTTGTGATGTGGAAAAACGCAGGAGGAGTTCGGAAATGAACACAGAGCAAAAAACAAAAACAAAAAAAACTGTATATGGATTCATCTCAAATGCTCATGCTCATGGCCCATGGCATCCGATGGTTTGTTCAGCCTCTCACAGCCAAGGGCCAGGAGATCACGGGCAAAGGCCTCTCGCAGGCACCGCGAACGTCGCGCGACGCGGGTTCAGCAGTTCGTCGGGTGCCAATGACCTGTTCGTTTTCGTTTCAGAGGAACTCAATTGACGGTGCAGGCCATGGACACAATTGGAAGTAAACTTATACATCAACATCGATCCTTCACTTATTATATAATATATGAATGCTTCTTGGTTGAATTATATGTACATAAATACAATAAGTGAAACTATAGTGAAGGTTCGATATTGTTGGACGTTCTTTCACACAGTTCACATGAAGACTGAAGATGCCTTGTATACGACGCGCGGCGACAAAACATCCGAGTATTGGGCAAGCTGTGTTTGTGATTGGATTCCAGGGACGGCGTGGGAGCAATGCAGGCTGGACCAACAACAGCCCCAGACCATGGACCTATTCATTGTATTTGACTATGTATAGGTTTCGCTTGGGGAATATCAGTTAAAGCAAAGGTTCGTCAACGCATGTGCAATTATAGATACGACGGGTACATGTGTACCATGATCATCTGATGAAACAAGATTCTTGGAAGCCAAACGGTCACGCACTGCATATTCTTCATGATGGGTGCTTGGCCGGCAGCCGAGCGCCGCTTTTCAGAGGTCTTCCTCGAGTTGCATCCCAAGCAGGGGCCCCAAAGCGGAGATCACACCACCTTTGGCATGAATATGATTGTTTTTTTACGGTGCATGGTTTGATTTTTTGTGTTTTTGTTTTATCACTAACCTTGTCGAGGACTTCATTCTGAATTCTTTGGGGTTCCCTCGATGAAATTACTGATTTGTCACTTGAAATGACTCGTCAGACAGCGGCCGAGCCCGAAGAAACTCCGGAGGCCACGTGACGCGCCGTTCGCGCCATTCCGCGCCGTTTCGTTGGGACGCGGCCGCGACGGACGCGGCCAGGAAGGCGAAGAAGACCTTGCCCCAGGCGGATTGTTTCGACGCAGCAAGCACCAAACGCTGGTTGAGTTTTGTTGGAAGCGATTGGAAAATTTGGCATTTGGCCATGCATGTTGCCTTTCTGTTGCTTTACACTTGACTTCTTGACTTGCTAAAGACTGCCTTCCAGGAGATGGCCCCATTGTCGCACACCCCAGAGATGTGTTTGCTGGTCTTCCCCGTCCGTGCACGTCCAACTCGTTCCCGTCGCTGAGGACTTGGCAGCTCTGGAGGCCAAGAGGGACGAAGCACGGAGGCCGGGACTGAAGCACGGCTCGCGCATTGTTGGACAGTGGCAGCTGGTGACCTTCCCAAGGTATTCACGGTCTTTTCATGTTCTTTTGAAATGGCTTTTCCAGGGGGCCATGCCATACTTCCGCTGAGTGTTGGAAGTCGGGCGCGCGTTCGCTGGGATGTGTCCCAGGTTGAGGGCGCAGGCGGAAGAGGCCGATGAAATTTTCAAGGCACGACCGGGTGTACAGGTCGTTCCGGCTTCATTCGGCATTGGTTCAACGAACAGGTTCGGCGCGGTGAGATGGGGTGCCCCGGCTGAGGATGAATGTGTTTGTGTTTGTGTGGACGGGGGTGGACATGAAACCCATACAATTACACCAGCATAGACCCCAAACAGCTTCAAGATAGAACCCCTACTTGGGTGCAAAATCTTGGGATTCAGTGTCTCAAACCGAGGTGAGCTTGCTCCATGTTTCGACAGGTCTATGACGACATGGACGTTGCTGACAAGGACGAGCCGTCGAGCCAGTCGTCGAGCCGGTCCGGATGGGCGATCTGCAGCGGTTTCGAAATTGACTGAGGAGATCGAAAGGCTCTTAGAGGAGATCGAGAAGGCGACGGTTTTATCATCGTAAACGATTTGTTTTTTTGGTCATGATGCGTTTTTTGATGAGTTGGAAACTCAGTTCTAGGCGTGCTTGCTCTTGGGATCGGTATAATGTCCTTTGTGCCCTGCAGTGGGCAACTTTTGGGACCTTGTTGGATCTCCTTTCAGCAAAGAGCCAGAGGTTGTTGATCCCACGTTTCTCCCAATCACATCATTCTCAATCGGGAAACGGAGCGAGATCAAGAAAATGATGCAACTCGCTAATGTCACAAGCGGGCCTTTTGTGTCCTTTTGTCAACGAAGACACCGGTTTGAAGTCCATGTTGCTATAGCGAAGCTCCGTTCTTGGATTTGGTCCTGGCCGGACCGGCTTTCCGAACTTCTGGGATTCAAAAAGATCTTCCAAACACCAATCAGAAGCCTGGAAACAACTGAAACAACCTAAAACAACCAGATCTATCCCAGGACCTTTCCAAGTCGAACTTGAGATCTCAGAAAATCAACAGGATAGACTCTACCAGGGAGGTCAACCTACCACCCACACCCATTTTGAGCGCCCACTCCCACCTGTTCCCCGACCACAACTCGCGGCGCGCTAGACCTGCCTTCGCGCCAGGCCAAGGCGGAGGCCAAAGCCGCTGAGGCGCAGCAAGGCACTTGGGCCAAGGGAAGTCCGAGGGTTTCCTTGGTTAGAATTGTTGTGGATTTTTTATTTTGTTGTGATAAGACAAGATAAAACACTTATCTACACTAGCTTATATACACTTATATACAAACTAATTATACCTCACACGCGCTTGATGCGTTTGAAACACCCAACCCAAAGATCCGAGTTCTTCGAAAAGAGAGCTAGCTTTCGTGGGTCGCCAGGTGAACCGGAGCCGGTTCCGCCGACCTCACCGCGGCGGAACAGCCATGTGGAGCAGCCATGGCGGCGCAGCTCGCAGATCGAGGAGCAACGATAGGTCGTGAGAGAAGGAGAGGAAAGAAGGTGATAGAACATGAACTAACTAGAAAATGAGCTGGTGAAGCTGGAATGAATTCTTTGCATTGTTTCCCCGCTCTTTTTGAGACTTTCTTAGTAGAAAGGGGATTTTCCTCAAAGAAGGGGCAAGAATTGGTGGCCATCAAAAGACAAGTTCCGGTCACGTCTTGGTCACGTCCGTGTGTTCCCTCCGCGCTTGGCGGCTTTTTCAGGACATGGACGAAAAGGTTCGAAGCTTCATCAAGGCCGAGGGCCGAAAGAAGAAGAAGCGCCCAGCTGAGCCCAAAAAGGGGGGCGGAGCGGAAAAAGATAGCGTGAAGCGTGAAGAGAGCGGATTTCCGCAGGTGATTCGTAAAAACAGAGTAACGCTGGGACCTGGGGGGCCTGAAGGTCTGAAGGTCTGTGTTTTCCGACACAACCGGTTTCAGGTCTGTGGCGTCGACGTATCCAAGGCTTTTGCAGCAGCGGAATATCAAGTTCAAGATGCTTCAGAAGCTTCTTCAGCAGGCGATCCTGCTCACTTCTTTGTGCCAGAGTTCAACACTACCACAACACACACCGATTGCATTGGAAAAAGATCACGTCCCGAACGTTCCCGAGGCCAATGCGCAGGCCGCGGCCTCCGGCGGTGCGACCTACGTGCCCACGGCGCCCGAGACCACGGAGGAGCGCGCGGAGCGGATCCAGAAAAACCTCGACGTGGTGCAGGATCGGACGCGACGTCTCAGTCGGGAGCTGAGTCGAGGAGTTGTTGGTTCGGGTGGATCAGGAACCTCAGCTTTTTGCTGCTGCTGCTGCGGTTGGTGTTGGTGTTGGTGTTGGTGTTGGTGTTGGTGTTGTTGTTGTTGTTGTTGTTGTTGTTGTTGTTGTTGTTGTTGTTGTATTTGTATTTGTATTTTTATTTGTATTTGTATTTGTATTTGTATTTGTATTTGTTGTTGTTGTTTTTGTTTTTGTTTTTGTATTTGTATTTGTATTTGTATTTGTTGTTGTTGTATTTGTATGTGTATTTGTATTTGTATTTGTTGTTGTTGTTGTTGTTCAGTATATGTTATAATATGATGGTGTACAGGCAGAAAGCTGTTCAAAAAGTATCAAACGTGGAGTCTATGTTTCTGAAGATGCAATGGTCAATGGTCATGCGCTCATTTTCGAACAACATTAATTCGGATCATAGATTCATAGAGAGGCTTTTACTAATAGTGGTTAGTTCATGGATAGAGGATAATAGAGGGAAAAAAGAAGCAAAGTCAACAACAAATACTCAATGAACCCTTCTGTCCAAAGGACATCCGAACGCAACATCCATTCCCAACGACTTGGGCCGCGCCGCGCTGCCGCCTTCGAGGTCAACAGCTGGAGTTCTGGGACAACCGGATCGATCGAAGGCGCTACAAAGCGAGACGACCACGGCGGGACGTGAAGCGGAACACCACGGAACACCGGGAGAAAGAAGGAGGTCACCGCCACGAGTCCACCTTCTATCGCACAGTTCTACGGGATGGTCCGGTCAACCTGATGGCTCAACCGGTTCCAACAGTCGGACCACGCGAACCGGCCGGATCGGTTCATCGCGCGCGCGCGCGTTTGGGGGGGAATTCTCTGGGTCGTCAACATCCGCCCTTCGGTCGGTTCCAATGGTCAGTTCGCTGTTTGGTTGCTGGTCGGCTCGGCCCCCCAATTCGGAGATGTGAAAAAGGTCGGTGGATGGGTGACCAAACAAAGACGCAAAACTCGTGATCTGGAGGTTTGAAGGCGAAACGTGGCATGATTGGTCCAATGCGCAGGAAGAACGCGATGGAAACTGAGAAGAAGAACTTGAGGTGGGGTCTTTTCTGTGTGCAGTGAAGGGGGGGTTCCCCTTGCGTATGTGTGTGTTGGACATAGTTTTGAGATGGTTGTTGGACTCGGCAGAGGTGACACGTCCTCAGCCAAGACGTTCCAAGACCGGACATGAAGTTGCCAGACGAAGCACACTGCAGGGCATATCCAAGAGAGGTAGCCAGTGACCGTAAATAGGACCGTAATCTGGGGTACCTATGGGACAGGCTAGTTCGGGTCCTTCAACCTCTGGATATAGGGGAGCGTTGGGACGTTCCTACAGATGCCAAAACGCGAAGCGAAGTCAAAGACTCTTTCCCCGCTGACCGCTGACCCTGGCAGGAAAGAGGAGCAGAACCTCGAGTGGCTTGGTATGGTGAACCTCGAGTGATCAGAGTCTTCAGAGTCGATGTGAAGCACAATGATGCGCCTTCTACCTCGGATGGACAGACAAGAAGCCAACAAAAAGCTAATCGGATTCAAGGTGAGACACTGTTGGTCATAATAATTGGATGCGGTTTCGATAGGGATCAAAGAGAAGGGAAGAACAGGGCACAACGCTAGTTTCCTTCTTCGTTGCATGCCTTTCGTCGACCCGAAACACATCAATCAATCAAGCCTTTGATGTTGTGCAACGAGGAAACGACGGTGGTTTCTCCGGAACACCGTTTCTCACATCTCTTCGCCCAAAAAACAATGAGCACTTCCTCCGTCTCAGATATATACAGTGGTTTGGTTCGTCCCATGGAGCTGGACCTCCCGCCCCTCTGCCACCGTTCTTCTTCCACTGCCGAAACGCTCGCCGTTCGGCGCCCCGAACCACCGAGGCATCCGCGGGACGAGGAGGCCTCCGGCCTCAGCGAGAGCTCCCAGGACGTGGGGCGGGCTCGGGTGGAAAGGGGGGAGGGAAGGTGAAATGCGAATGGTTTGGGCAAATTGGGCTTTGAGTGCGAAGAAATGTGGGGCATTTGGTTTTGTGGAGCTGCAGTTTTGGGGTATTTTCACCGTTATCTATCGTCGACATCTTGGCTATGGTGTGTTTGTCACCGGAATTGGTTGGAAGACGAACAACGGACTTCGTGGCACGTCTTCATCCAATCCGACACCGTTGGCGACGTCACGTTGCGACGGAAAGATCGAGGCGATGAAGGCGACGGTTTTTGCAGGTTCAACTCAGCTCAGTGGAAGGTTGTGTGAGTTCGATGTCTTTTCTGTTGAGATGCGTTCTCTTAGACCCTGCAGTTGTAGATCAAGGGTCCATTAAGGTGTTACCTGTATGACTCGTATGACCAGTTACTTAGATCCACACACATTTCGCCTCCAGCTTTGGTCTCTCCGATCTCGATCGTTCTCGTCAGGACACACCTGAAGCTGATCCGCTGGACATCGATTTGACGCAAGAGAGCCTGGCTGGAGGTGCGCGGGTTTGCCCCCCCGCCCGCTCCGCCCGGCGGCTGCGAATCAACTCATCGACTGAGTGGACGGATGGACCGACTCCGTATAGCTTCAAATATCGTCAAAGCATGGATGTACCATCTACCCATAAGTCTTCTACATGTATATAGATGGTGCTTTTGGTTGTTGATGTTTCATAGCAAAACATGATCCAGAGCAGCAGCTTCCTCCTTCTCATCCTATTACATCTACGGGCAACACCTGACATCTACTGCGCACGCGACTCAGCACATGTGTTTTCCTCCAAACCCTCTCACCACCGGGGGCCCGGGCGGCAGGGGCAAATGACCTGCTGAGCAACAAGAAGGGCCACGTCATCGCGAAGAAATACTCCCGGATGATGCGACCCACGGTCTTCCGCAAGTCCAAGGTGTCGGCAACGGAAGAGGAGGATCTCAAGCCGGAGAGAATGCCCCTGGCACTCTTTGGAGGCCTGGCACCGGGCGGATCCTGCATGCAGGTGATTTCTCCTGCTCGAGCTTTAGCAGACAATCAACGGGCGAGTTCCAAATCATGTTCCTTCCCTGTCATGGCTCTTTTTTCTGTTGGCTACGATGCGAAGCTCAAAACCACTTGGTGGCCAGGTCAAGCAGGAAGTCACACAGAAGGAGCAGCACACGATGGCAACCTGATTGCATTGGGCTGCAAGGTTATAAGGTTCTATAGCACATGGCAACAGTATTTGAAACTCAACCTTAATGCGATGGCCTCCAACCTAATAGCGGTGGCCTCCAACCCAGAAGCGATGGCCTCCACCCTACTAGCGATGGCCTTGGACGTTCGGACTTGTTTCAAGTCACCTGGATGACTTTCATCATGCAGATGTCAGGGTGCAGCAGGATGCAGATCAATATCAGATGATATCAGATGCGCTTGATACAGAAAAGCGACTCGAGCCCATCGATTGGGACCCGAGGTGGGCGTCGGAGTTCTGGACATTTGACCGTGGAACACCCGAAGAGCAGGACGCCGGACACACCGGGCACGGTGGCACACACATCTCAACCGGATGGGGTGATTCATGAGCACGGTTACAAGACTTGGATTGGTTGAATCAGCGAAAAAGTAGCACCTCAATCATGGAACAGACCTTCCTACACCATTCCAGACCATTTCAGACCCGATATGGTTCATGATGTTCATGCTTCTCAGATGTGCTTACGTCCCTTGCCCCGCACCGGATCCAGGAGGAGCAGCACAGCTGCTAGCCGCTCTTCATCGTCCTTCTCGGCTGACGAAGAGGACCGATGACAGACTGGACCCGTTGGAGTTCAAAGGTACCCCAGAAGCCCAAAACTAAACAGGCAGAAGATGGGTTGTTTGCAGAGGGACACTGGTGCGTTCCAGTCTGGACGCAGTCTGTGGGGCCTTGTGCCAGGAGGTGGATTTGGCAGATGGGCCAGGCAGAGATTGGGTAGGGAGTGTGGTCGGGAATGTTCTCTTCCCTGTTTGCCTGTACGCTGTGGTGAACTAGTGGTCGACTGACCGCCTCCATGTGGGAGTCGATATGTTTGCTGTAGATCGATCCATGTAGGGTATGTAGGTTCCTTCTCTCGCAGTTCCATCGTTAGGTCTGTGAATCAGGTTGGAACACGTGGGCTGACTGCAATGTTGCCTCATACAGAAAAGCACGCACGATCTGCAAGAAATTGAAACTCCAAGGATCTCCAAGGTATTTTTTTGGATGTTTTGTATTTTTTTCACTGATTTCCAGATGAACATCTTGGAAAAGACACACCGAAGTCAAGGTCGACCTGATCATACCAAAAACCCGACTCAAAGAGCTTTGCGAAAGGAAGGACCCGACATCCGGGTGGAAGCTCCAGGCGCGGCCTTCGATCAGCTCGTGCGGAAGCTCTCCAGACGCGAGAACTCCTCCTTCCTCGAGGTGACCGTCCCAGTTCGGTTTCGTCCCAGTTTTGGCACGACCGGAGGGGGGCTTTCGCCCTGGTGGGAAGATGCCGTGGCGGTTCTGAAGATTTCGGGAAAGACCAACAGCTTCATTGTGTCATGTGGTGAGAGCGATGTTTGTTATCTTCTTCAAAAAGGGATTGATGTTGGTTGCCTCCAACCCCCATCCAACCAAAACCTATATATATATTATATTATATATAAATATAGCATGCAGTGTCTCAAAAAAGCCAAACGATAGCTCCCTTCGCCCCACCGATCGCCACCCGAGGGCATTCAGAAGCTCCGTCCCTCGGCGCGGCACTACACCCGCGGCACGCGTCGGGAAGGGCCCGGACAGAAGCGCCTCGGCCCGACGTGGTGCGGAGGGAGGGACTCTTGGGACTTCTCAACACGCGTAAAGAAACGAAAAGATGGGGTCTATGCAGGAGAGAAGACCCACGGGCTCGACCCGGGTTGCAGGTCAAAGACCACGGGGGCTTTTTAAAGGGGGGACTTGGAGGTGGTTTGAAGCCGCGTGGGTGAAATAGGTGGGTTCTTTTGCTTGGGGCACTTGGGTGGGGCAGAAGAACATGTAAATGTGTGTCAAAAGTGCGGCTGAGGCCAAAGTGGCAAAGTCCATGTGGAATTGACCGTTCAAAGGTGTTCAAAGCAGAATGACTGGCGCTTGGTTTTCGGTTGAAGGTCCAAGTCCTCTTTTTGTTTAGCACGGAAGTCGCTGACGTGGCATGGGACGGCCATGTATCCAACGGCACGCGGTGCTTGGCACTGAGGAAGAGATCGAAGCGACGAATTTCCATCCAGTCTTTCGTGGACAAGCTTTCAGATCAAGGTGGGGTTCAGAACTGATTCAGACCTGCCGGACGTTTGGAAACGACCTTTTCGAAGACAAAGTTTCTGACTAATATGTTTAGCTTATAAGATGTCAGCAATTTGAAAGCCCTGTTCAGATTCAGATGCGTGATGCGTGTAAGTCACGGAAGTCCTGTGTTGTCCTGTGCACGAAATCAACAAACACCGGCACGGAAAAAGAACCCGTGACGTGTTCTCTCCTCTGTGTCAAAATCCAGATCATTGTAGCTTTGAAGCCTCTGACTCTTAAGTTCGGAAGAAAAAAAGGACGTCGACGCAGCGGGACGTTCGTTCTTCGGTTCAAATCCGATCACCGCTTCTACACGACGCAGCTCCTGATTCACGACGGCCCAGCGCCGAGGAGGCAGCAACGGGTGGTCGCAGCACGTCGGTGTTTTCGTTGACGGTCACTTGGGGAAGAGACCAGCGATGAGTGGATGAGAGTAGCCCATCATGAGAGTCCATAGGCTGCGAAACATCAGAACCAACAGCGCCAACCAACTTGACGAACCGAGACCAACGACGAGGCGTTACGTCGACCCGAGCGCCCTTGGCGGCGAAGGGAGCGCCGATGGTCGATGGTCGGTCAGCAGGAGCTCGACCTCCCACAGCAGGGCAGTCGACGCCTGACGCAACCACCTGAAGGTGCCGGTCGGAAATGTGGTGGAGATGGGTGGAGGTGTGATGGCCTTGCAAGAAAAGGATGGAGAAGATGCTGTTGGACATCATCACCTTGTATAGCAAAAGGGAGAGGATGGAGATTTCATGGAGAGAGCTCGATTCATCATGATTCATCCAACATGACTGTCTTTCCTCCATTCTGAGGTCGAACTGCAATGGACACTCGCCCTTTTCCATTTCGATCCCCCCATCCAACCCCCGGACAGTGACGCTCCGTGACACAGCGGCCCCGGCCAGGCCCCGGCCGCAGCACCTCGCGGGTCAGCAACGCCTCCATCGAGTCGCGGCCCTTCTCCGATCGAGATGGAGGTGGGATTTTCGGGGCGGGAGAGGTGTTCAGTTCTTCTGATTGAGTCCGTTTGAAGCAGAGATTGAAACCGCAGAAAAAGAGACCATTTAACGAGACCTCGATACATCAGGATGTGCCAGCACCCGAAAGCAGCATGGCTGACACGGCCCGCCAGCTTCGCTCGCTGTTCCTTAGGCGACATCCAACGCATTGTGCAGCAGGCGATGAGGAAGATGGAGGAGTCCAACGAGGCCCGTCCGAACCGTTTTCGAGGTCACCGAGTGACCGGTGGCGGTCTGTGCAACGGAGGTCCGGGATGTTCAACCCGCCCATCAAAAGACACCTTCCAGGCCTTCCCAGGCTTTTCAAAGAGGGTGTTTTTTGTTCCTTTTTCCAAGTCAGACCATTCTTTGAATAGCCTTGGACTCCTAGGGACCAATTTGCTTTACTCCGCAACCAACACCACCGAAACGAGGGCGCCGTTCGACGTTCCTGAAGCCGAACTCATGGCTGGGAAACCGCGACCAGGCCCAACAGGTGGATGTGGTGGAGTGGCTACAGAAGGCCTGGCATGTGGAAGACTGCCATGGTTTTGGACCTGTCCAGTGTTTCTGACGCAGAGCAGGTTTCCAGGTCACAGAGCAGGTTTCAAGGCAAAAAGCCCCTGTTGAGAGGTGAGCAAAGGACCCGTCCTTGAGGATGTTTCCTGGGTAACCGGACGGGTTTCCTCACGCGGTTTGGACCACGTCTGTCTCGGGACGCCCACGAACGTTCCCTTTCGCCCACGAACGCTTGACCCGACGCAGTGAGGATGCGGTTTTTCGGTCGGGGAAGAAGAAAGGACCCTATTTGACCCTCATGTTCTTATCAAATGGCGAACAGGAGTGGCTTACAGAAAGTCCCATGTGAAGATCGAAATGAGGCGAATTCAGTGGCACACAGCACAGAAGACACAGATCTGATCTTCACGCGAGCTCGCTTCTGCGATGGGTCGATGGGTCGATGTGTCTCGTCCGAATCTCGGACCCACAAATGATGGCGCAGGCCCTGAAGGAAAGGCGAAAGATGGGTGATAAAATGAGAGGCAAGATGAGAGACAACACCACACGCATCGCCACTTGGCATGTGGATTTGGGTCTTTGTGGATTTGGGGAGGAGAGAGCCCACTCTTTTGAACCAAGACCTGTCTGGGAATGTGTTGTTTCCCCGGCTCAAGACCCAAGCTTTTGTTGAAGTCCCTACTTTTTGGCTTTCAGGAAACCAACATACACGAGATGCAATGTTTGTAGGCACCCTGAGCAGTTGATGCGCCAAAGGAGGTTACTGTTTCAATTGTGTGGACAAAACAGCACGTTCTCGAGAAAATGTTTTGGCGAGAATAGGAGGAGACTTGCAAGTTTGTTCATGCATGTGCATACCTCCTATATCATGTGTATGTGATTATGTGAGATTCAATCTATCAGCATTGTTGATGCGTGTGGACTAGTGCACTCAAACAAAGGTGTTCCTCACAGTCTTCCAGTCTTGCAGTTCCTCATGTCCTCCTCCTCTCAACTCTACGGATGGATCCTCCGGTCAACACAGACCGCTGCCTACTCCTGCGTCGAGCTGCGTCTTTCGCTTCTTTCGCTTCCCGCGCTCCGCGCGAAGCCGAAACCAACGCCGCTGCCTAGGGTGACCCTGGGGAGATGCATTTGGAGACGGTGCGGCTGCTGCGGCGTGCCGTCGGGGCCCAAGGACCGGTGAAGACTCCAAACGGTTTCACCGGTCAAACGGATGGAGCCCGGAAGGCTCTTGTTGGTTCACTCAATGGACAATTTGTAGAAAGAGCTTCTCAATGGCGCCTGTCGGTGAGAAGCCTAACTGCGCTTTTAGCGTAGGTCACATACAAAAGACTGCCACGATCTGCCACGTCAAGTGGGCATTTTTTCGGTCTTCTTTTGCGGCTCGTTCTTTCATGTGAAGACACTGAATTCCAATGATTCCTCATCTCGAGGCTCAGATGACCGCGAAGAATCAGGCCCAAACTTGGACTGGATGTGGCTCCAAGCAGAGTCTGGATGACAAAAAGTGGGGAAGGTATCCAGAACACGCAGCAGGAATCTGGAACCATCTTGAACCGTTCTTTTGGGAAACTTATGGCACGGTTTTTGGAGAAGCCATCCGGGAACGTCCTGTTTCAGTTCACAAAACGCCGAAAAGGGCCAAACCAAGCTCGTACTCGCTGCTTTCCAGGTCTCTGAAGATGTGTTGTCTTCGGCCAACTTCTTGCAAGCTCATCAAATGGACCTCTTGTAGCGGACTCAGAAGGACACTCAGAAGGACTCGTTTCCGGTTTCGCTTCGTCAAAAGACCACAGACCACTAAGAGGATCCTGCTCCATCGGCTGCGGCTGCGACGAGACCAACCGCCTCAGGTCGGTCCAAGGGCAACAAAAGGCAGTGCCATCTCAGCGCTCAGTGTACAAGGCGCGTTTGGGCGGTGGACGCGCGTGGCCCCGCGCGGTTAATCAAAGAGTCAGCGCCCTACTGGAGGCGAATCCTTTGGAACTGAAATGACTGCAGAATGAATCGTTCCAGTGAACTGTCCCAGAGGGTTCGTTGGATGGTGCTTTTCGCTGCGTCCGGGAGAACCATGGCACCACCTTCCTTGCCAGGTCGACGATTCACCGATGGTGGGAAGCAACCAGGTGGGGCAGAAATGGATACAGGTCATGCAGAAGTGCTCAAAGATAATAGATCATGTGATGTTTTCATGTGTTTTTTTGCAGCTCCACCAAAGTTCCTCATATATAATATATATGTATTATATAAAAGTAAACAGTGATCATTCTGAGATCTTATGAGCCATGCAAAACATGCCAAGCCATATATGATGTCTCCCACATTCTCCCCACCAGAAAACACTCTCTTAAAAACCTCAGAAAAAGATCAAGACAAACATGAAGATGTGTTTGTGTGTGGGCGGGGCGAGGGGAAGAAGTATATCCCGCGTGTTCTTTTTGCATGTTCAAAGCACCGATGTGCCTAGTTCAGGTCCTCGCCTGGGCGGACCGGCGACCCGGCCGGGCCATCACCGCCCGGGCGCGCTACGCGCTCACCAAGGCCCGGGTGTGGAGAGGATGGAGGTGTCGCGAGGCCCGGGTGAAAAGGTATGATATATACGAAGGTGGCAATAGATATTCTGCTCATATAATGAGAGGATATGAGAATTATGAATGATAGTTATACAATGAGATATACTGGGACTGTAGGTCCTATATGTGGAATTATGTGGATCACTACTACAGTATCTCTCGTGTGCAGAGGATATTCTCTACAAGTGAGAAGATTGCCATGAGAAGATCGGATGATTTATTGCCAATCGGTTTTACAAGAACTTTCAATGTTGAGTGCTATTTGCTATTTGCCCAATCTATTCCGACACAGCAGGGCGGCCTGGCTTCGAGGCGCAACTCTTGGCCTTGGACGCGATGCCGAGCGCACCCTCGCGCTCGCCCTCGAAGAAGGACCGAACTCGGACCGAACGACCAAACCGTTTGGGGAGGATGGAAGTGTGGCATGGGGCGATCATGAAACGCGTCGTGTTGGTTGAGGAATGAAAAATTGATGTTGATGTTAATGGGTTCTTTGATGTTTTTTCTTACAGTCCCCACAGATCACCAGACTTGAGCCTCCCATGTAATCTGGTGTTGAACATGTTTGAATATATCACCTGTCTCAGTCAGCCAGTGACTTAGGGTCTGCCGGAGGAGCTGGCTCGCGCGTTCTGACTCTCGCAAAATGACCAAGGGGTCAAAGGGGTTGGCGCTTAAGAACACATGGAAACTGGACAAGACTCCTTCCCTTCACCCAAACACCACAGGTGTGATGTCTTTTTGTTGAACTGTTAGTTGAAGTCTAAGGAAAGTGTACTCACTAACCCAATGTTTTCCAATTTTGTGCCGTTATTTGCGGCCCTTTTCGCCTTCAAACCAGGAGGCATTGAGACGCTTATACCGCGCCGGCACATCCCCCCTACGAGACACCTCACTGCGTGCGCAGCGGGGGCGCCGCGGGGGTGGGAGTCGAGACGTCGGCGGGCGACCAAAACACTGTTGATTGAACCATGATTGAGCCCCGTTCGAAGCTTCTTGTTACTAGTGGCTACTTGCTCCTAGTAGTACGGCCAGGAGCCCCGTTCGTAGCGTTCTTGCTCCTAGTAGCGATGCCAGGAGCCCCTAGTAGCTTCTTAATTGTTTCTATAAATGAGCCATATATGATAGATTGTTTTTACAAATTCGATGGTTTTAAAGGGGTTTTACAATGTTTAACGATTCTACGGTTGATTGCAGGAACATGTGCGGTCGGCGTTTATGGTAGAAATTCCCCAAACCTGGCCTATCGATCTTCCTTTCGTTCCTGTTGACACCTAACGTTCTTCCACGAAGCGGAGCCGTTGGGAGCCAAAGAATTAGATGACGGCCCATTTGATGGAAGGCACATTTAAGGGACACCTCAATTTCAATCTTCGCGCAAGCCCGAAACTCAAGTATGAGCACGTAATCAATAGCAACTAATTCGATATTCCAAGTGTGAGTCCCACAGAGGGACGCACCACGCAGGCACCACGCACCGCCGCCAGGTTCACTGAAGGGCAGTCGCTCTTTGAGTCGCAGTCGCAGTAAGCTGAGCCGCCAGGAGTGAGCTGAGTTGGAAAGCACCACGTTGTTGGCCAGTGGTAGACATGTTTATTTGGAGCTAGGTCCTTCAAACAAGGTGTAATTGAATACTTTCTGGTGTCGAAATGAATGGAAGATATCTTCAAATGTTTTGCAAGAAAGATCCGAGATGAAAGACAAAATGCTCGAGATGTTGGAAATACGAGTGCACAACGTGCAGCTTCCGGTGTGACATGTGACATGATCCAACCGTGGAGCCATCCCGCAGGATCTCTCTGACGAGGGGCGCACCTTCAGCAAACCCGAAGCGGCTCGGGCACGGGTCCTGATTTTTCAGCAGTGAAGGATATGCCAACCATGTCGTCCTTGCTCCTACTAGCGATGCCAGGAGCCCCTAGTAGCTTCTTGTTACTACTAGTAAGGCACTTGTTACTAGTAGCGATGCACTTGTTACTAGTGCTGATGGCGCATGGGCAGCTTCAAGCTTCACATGCATCGACACCGCATCTAAGTCCTCCACGGAACATCCGAAGAATGTCCGCCGACTGTTGGTTGCTCCTATGTGCCTTTTTTTCAGGCGAAGAGGGCAGATGCACACAAAGAGGCGGGTTCCACCAGATCCACCTTCCACCCTTGAGTCAGTGGTTGGAACCCGGGTCCATGATGGATTTGCTTCCATCAGCGACCGGGAACGGGATGGACCGCACGTCTCGGCGGCTGAAGCACCGGACCCGAAGCACCCGAAGCACCCGAGACGCGGACAGCGCAGATCATGCGGCTGAAAGTCATGGCGTTGCATCACAGTGCACAAAGACGTCGGGGAACTCAGGAGGCTCGCTCCGTCCCTTTCGTCCCTTTCGTCCCTCACAGAGCTCCTCTCCGAGCAATGGCACAGCTGTTTGAGAGCATGGGGCACTGCATGGGGCACGGCACGCTTTGAGGCCGCTTGCTGCAACACCAGCAAGCCATGAGCAGTGATGAGGAAGAAGAGGCCAAGCAAACTAGTCCAGTCTTTGGTCCAGCTCCATCGAACTCCGGCCTTGGTCGTCTTTCTTCCCTGTCCGATGGGGGAGCACCGTGAGCGAAGAAACCCTTCACGACCCCTGTGGGATCACTGGAGGGGGGAGGTCTACCGGTCTACCAGTCAGGCGCAGGCGAAGTCCATCATGGAACTGGCCGAAGCCTCCCAGAAGACCAGCGACTTCCGAGGCGCCGGGACCGAGACGCGACCCGTCGCCGTGTGTCTGTGCGACGAGTTGGCGACGAGGGTGGCTGGATCGGAAACCAAACAAGCGAAACGTCCCGCTCTTCTGTCCCTACTAAGTCACTAAGCCCGCCACAAGCCGTCGGGCCGTCTCTCTCTCTCTCCGCCCAAAGGAATCGTCTCTCCGCCCAAAAACGTCTCTCTCTCTCTCTCTCTCCCTTTAAGGGAGCACAACCAGTCCAGCGTGTCCACTAAGCACCAGTCCAGCCGGCCAGCAGTGTGGCCGCATGTCAAAGCCATCTCGTTGTCTCCACCACCTGGCCCGACGGATCCACCGAGTTCTTCGGGGTCCACTCGACCGGCGACCTTGCAGGCGGCGGCGTGGACCGAATGCCCTCGAAGGTGACCAATACCAAGTCGGGGCAAGGCCTGTTCCGGGAGTTTCCGGGTTCAGTGTGAATGCGGTGGTTTGGGTTCAGGGTAGAATTGGTGCAAGAGATCTTGAAGGGTCCTTGGCCAAATGTGGAGAGAAGCTGTTTGCTTTGACTTGTTCAGACTTGTTTCCTTTGCACCCCAACGGCTGGCTGGACGTGTCCTATCAGGATCACTCAGGATCGTCCGAAAGCTGCGTAGGACGAGAGGACCGTGAATCATGAAGAGCTCTCAATCAGTACATTCAGCGAAAGCATGCTAAAACCTAAAGCTAAATCTGTTTGCAAGTCCTATTGCTCCTGACTCTTTATCACCAAGCAAGCTCAACGCGCGTGCGTGTCTTGCAGGTCCAATCTTCAACGAAGAGATGCCCGACGAAAGGGTCAGTGAGGTGGCGGCCAAGTGGCGTGGAGAACGCCCGTACCTCAGGATGTACAATGGATGTCTTTTGACGTACTGCAGACGGAAGCTAATGCAGAGGCGTAATGACGGAGATCAGTGAGGATTAGAGTTCTTTTGGTATCAATCGGGTTTTGGCTTGATTGTTGAAAGATGATCAAAAAGTGAAGGATGACCCAGGATGAAAAGGATGTCACAGTGGAAACGATGGATTTGATTCGTCGCGTGCCTCAGCGATTGCCAGGCAGCGACACGGAGCCATCCCTCATGGTGGATGCTGCTCTATCGGAGGCTGAGGCCATGAAGTCCAGCAGGATGCTGTAGCTATGCTAAGACTATGCCAGACAGTGGAAGGGGAACTATGGGAACTGCATGGAAAGCTGAAGACACAGGTAGGGTAGCTACAAGTTCCTGTTCATTGCTGTGGTAGTTCCTGGATCCACACTCCTCCCCCCAGCCACTTGGCTGGTACTGTTCATTCCGAATAGCTCTGGTCCTAGAGCAACAAGCCTTCGACATCCATCGACCAAAGCCGCGGCACGTGCCCACAGCAAAGGGCCTTTCCTCAGCCGGGCTCTGAAAAGCATGATGCTCCACCGTGCAACACTGCCAGATGCTCCGTCGACGGTCTCAACACCAACCGCCACCGCCGGAGGTCGCGAAGCCCCTGGCCCATAATGCCTTCCGTCCCTTCCGGAGCCGGAGCAGGGTGGGGAGCCGGAGCAGCCGAGCTGGGTGATGGTTGAGTTATATATGTTGAGTTGAACACATCTAACGCAACAAGGTGAACTGGTGAATAGGCAAATGGGTAGAGAACTCCAACAGAAGCACTGTTTGGGGGAGCAATGGGGAGCAAATAGACTTTCAGAGTCCATTTTATAAAGAAGAAACTAGAAAGCTTCTTGTTACTAGTAAGAATGCTCCTAGTAACGATGCCAGGAGCCCCTAGTAGCGTCCTTGCTCCTAGTAGTAAGGCCCCCTAGTAGCCCCGAATGGGGTGCTCTGGAAGAAAGACTTCTGACATGTGGAGACCACTCGACCACCGGGCCGTGGGCGGGCTGCCTCCACTCCAGGCTCGCCGCATAGCACGACCTCGTCCAGCAAGACCTCCCGAGCAAGGAGAGCCGTCGGGACAAATGTACATCTAAGGTTGGCTCAACAAACATCCTTGAACACCAGTTCAGGTGCTACTAGGGGGCCTTACTACTAGGAGCAAGGACGCCACTAGTGGCTCCTGGCATCAAGGACGCTACTAGGAGCAAAGGGCATCGCTACTAGGAGCATTCTTACTATTAGTAACAAGAAGCTTTCTAGTTTTCTTCTTTATGTCACATGTCAGTCTCAAAAAGCAATGCAGCCTGGTAATGAAGCAGGGGGGTACTGCCCACATCAAACGTCATGGTGGATGGGCAGTGGGGGCAACTCAATAGGATGAGTAGATGACGGGAAGGGACACGTCCAGGAAAAAGCGCCAGTGCCCAGATTTCTCAAACATGTTGAACAGATCGGAGCAGATGAAGCAGCGTGGCTTGGGTGGATTGACGACAAGCATCGATGTTGGAACTCATTTGAAATCTGTGTTTTGCTCTTCCACCAAGCTCAGGGTGTTCCAACCCTCTCACAGATCGAACCATTGGAAGGCTGCTTCATTGATGGAACCACTCTGATCAAGTCACTTAACTTGGACAACCTCAAAAGGCCAGAACCGACCTCTACAGCCGTGCCAGAAAGCTCCAGTTCCTCGAGCAGTTCCGATGAGGCCACCCACCAACGGTTCCCGTGATGTCGGAGCGTTTCACGACGAGACGAACGAAGAATCTGGAGATGTCGAAGCGTGAAACGCGAGGTGAAACATGTCGAGGGAAGACGAAGGTTCATCGAAGCTTTGGAGGAAAGAACGCCTCATCCAGGGGTGACGAAACTGAGGGTGTGCTGCCAAATGAATCCTGCTGCCTGTCCGGAACTGTCTGAGACAGTCCTGCTTTCACCTTGTCGTGACTGCCACCAAGCTGCCAGGACTACCACGGATCTTCCCCTTCCAGGCAGGACGGCTAAAAGCCGTCGGTCGTTTGACGGAAGCGCGAGCGGTCGCAGCGTGAGCTCGGCGGTCGAGGCATGGAGACGGTTCCGAGCGGTCGCGTGAGGAGCGACTGGGCTGAAAGTAGAGGTATCGGCAGGTTTCGGGTTGAGTGATCTATATTGGTGTGATGTATCTGTAAAACTACTCAACTCCATGGAATATACATGAATATACCCAAGATTGTACCCAAGATCTCTATGCTGTTGCACGTGAACATGTGCCTTTTGGTTGCAACTTACCTTGGCAATTGCTGAGCAGCTGAGGAACGTTCATTTCCGGAACGTCTCCTACTTCATCGACCTGATGAACGAGATTGGCGCTGAGATCCCACAAGCAATACTATATGCCCCCCCACATGACAAGGTACTGTATGAAATCACACGTTGTTGTTTTACGGAGTTGTGGTTGCTGATTTGGGGGTGGCCAACCCACTAGACCATGAGCTTTGTGTGCGTGTTTGAGATTGGCTGTATTTCGACCCATTTCTTGTTCAATTTCATGCGATTTGTTGCACTCATTCAGCCGACAGTGGAACGAGTCTGATGTCCAACCCGAGGAATGACAGCCGAAGGCGAAGGAGCAATAAGAAGAACAGCAGGCGAAGACGCAAGGTGGGGAGAAGCAAGATAGGAGTCAGTCACTGAAAAACGATGCACACAGTCTTGTTTCGTTTCCTGCCGGTTTTCGTTTGGAACATCGTTTTGGCCACTTCAATCACTCCATCAGACTCCGCCACTCTTGTTTGGAGGCCTTGGAACATCAGCAAAAGCCTCTTGGTCGAAACACCAGAAGTTGGGAAAATCGGAGATTCCTCACGAGTTGCCACTTTCAGCTTCTCATGTTCCCATGTGCCTCCCCATCGATCCATTTTCCCCATCAGCCGTCCATCAGCCGGCTCGCCGCAGCGAGCGACTGGAGGCAGGCCGTGCGTGCGGACTTCCGGTGGCACTCGCACATGTTGAAGCTCATGGAGCTGCAGTTGGCCAACCCGAGGAGATGCGACCGGGATAGCTGGACGTCCGCTCGCTCCGCACGGGATAGCTGGACGCTCGCATCAGACGAGCGGCGAGGGTGCGGGGACGGCGGGGGTTCATGTTGGAGTCAGGTAGAATACTATGAGCGAAGCGATAGATACGGTCATGATATGTCCGAAAGCAGGGGCCATGTGAGGCCATGTGTAATTTGGACAAGACTCAAAAGATTTAAAGACCATGATTTGTGCGCTAAACTTGGACCAAAACCTGTGAAAAGGCCATGATTTGATTGGGGATCTCGCGTGTTTTGCGGTCTTTCGTCGCTTTTGTGGTCGCTTCCTGCGATGTCGCAGGCAAAGTGCACCACCGCCACCTGGGCCTGGCTCGATCTCGGGGTTCCTTGGCGTGCGATCCACGTGGCATGGAGTCCATGGCATCAGGATCCACGGAATTAGAGCAAATTCAGCAAATCCTCCTGGACGTCGGATTTCAGGCTGCCTTTGAGCAGTTGGAGCTTGCTATTTGGGATCCATTGGTGAGCATCTAGATTTGATTGCTAGAGCATGTGCTTTTTGGCATTTTTTCATAGCAAGATAGTGATGTCGCACTCTGTCAGATCTGAGTCAGATACTCTCGATGAGGGACATCCCCTGGTCCGACCCTGGTGAACTGGATAGTGCTGGGGCGGCTTCCCTCGCTTGAAATACTCCGGAGATAGGGTGCTCTTGAGATGTCTAAGATCTCAAGACGGTGCTTCATGTCGTGATATCCAAGATCGCGTGAAACCAACGCTGCTTTCCGTCCAAGTCCTTACCTCGCAGTCGATCACAAGGAATAATGGTCCAGCTATAATATGCTATAGTGTGTCTCCAAGTCACTCACTGAAATCGATCACTTTCGATCAGCGTATTTCTTCCCAAATCTCAGAACTGCGCAAGAAAGCCACTCAAACAGTGCGAACCTCCATGGATTGGCCATGGAGAACCCACACAAGATCTTAAATCAACACCGCATTCTGCACCTGCATTTGCGCCTCCACATGTTTCCTCCAAGGACCGGAAGTGATGGGAGCCGAGCGCCGCCCAGAAGGACTGCAGACGGGTCATGCGATGCGTCAAAAGTGGAGAAGGTTTCCAAGCTTTGTGGGTTGGCAATTTGCATCAATTTTGGTTTAGTTCCATCACAAACGAGCTCTTTGTCCACACTTTCGTGGTTAACAGGGCGATTGAATCGTTTGCTTTCAGAAACCATGATGGTGCTTTTGACCAAGAACTTGCTGCGGTCCAAATCTTTTGCATACTGGGGTTGAGGGGTTCAGCCATGAGCGAATCGGATCAATCTATCTGACATGAGACTGCTTTGTTGGATCTACCCCAACAAATACTTGATCGTGATGTCCATCACAGAACATATTTGGTTCAATTCAATGTCAAATCCGTCCAACAGTTATATTTAAATAAGAAATCAATTCTTTCAAAGCGGTACCAGCCATTCGTTTCCTCTTCACCTCGAGCAGCACCGCTCCGGGCCCAGGCTGGCAGCACCGCGGACCAGGTGCGACGTCGAGTCGGCCGCCGAAGGCGCACGCGAAACGGCGGCGGTCGGTGCTGTCAGGGGACGGACGCCCCGAAGACGAGAACACAGGGAGCTTCACACCGAGGAGCACCAGGTTCGGGGTGGTTGTGGGCAGGAGGAAGCAAGGTGTGCTTGTTGTTGCTTTGAAAGCGGGTCGAAATGTCGGCAGAACAGATTGGCAATCAAATGCACTGCTCATGGAAGTTCGCGGAACACAGTCGAGTCGCAGATCGGCAGAAAAACCTGAACGCACCAGGTCGTGCCGGTCGCGACATCGGAAGTGTCCAGTTCTAAGTGCTGAAGACTTTGGCGCACGGATGGAGAAAGAGCCATGCGTAGCCAGCCACGCGGTGCTGACCAAGGCACCTGAATCTGGGGCCAGAGAAGTCTGCATCTTATCTCGCTTCAATGACATGTCTAAGGACTAGAGTCTAGAGTGGAAGTACTCCCCAATTGGGTGTGTTTCATGGAATCGATGATTGGAAAGACCCTCTTGGGTCACGGGATTCGTGTGAATTGCCATCAAGGCCCAGTTCCGAGGTGAAGCAAGAGGCCGGAAGCACAGCTGAGTTGTTGAGATCTGTGTCTTCATCATTGCATCATCCTAGTAATGCAGAAAACGATCATCCTCGTTGAACCATGGAGGATCTTCAGGTTGCTTCATTGCATCACTCGTGGTGATTCGCGGTGTTTTTGTTTCAATCGAATAAAAAGCGGGTACCGAGAGTTGGAAACCAAGCCACGAAGCCACGACCTGCGGTGTGCTTTTTCCCGATCGATCGACCCATCCGGAGAATTTCGGTAGGTTCCACTGAGCCCCAAGAATGTGAAAGTGAAGCTGGAGGAAGGCGAGATGCGGACATCCGATTTATCTTTGGGTACTAGGAAGACAAACATCAAACGCATGCATCGCTTGGGTCATACTTACTACTCGATCAGATGGCATCATCAAAATCACGCTATAGTAAAAAAAATATAAGTGTGAGAAAGCTGACAACTATGTTCGTCATCTAGAAGTTTCACACAACGACAAGGTGGCTTTTTCTGTCACTGGTTAGGATTGTTTGTCCATGGACGCACCCACATTGCCTGCCCTTCACCAAAAAGAAGTTTGGAAGCTTGTTTGTTGCTGGTGATTCGAGGATGTTTAGTGATTTGGGAATCCATCATGTCCGGGCAGAAACTGCAGACCAATGAATCAATGTGTCGAATTCTGATGATGTTCACATGTCAGCAAAAAGACGATCAAAGAGAAGAGGTAAAACGCAATTGACCAGTTTCGGATGGCAGTGTGTGGGGAAACCAACGACTTCACCCTAAGTTGTCCATGTGTTCATCTCCGTCTGCTGCGAGAACGCGCCGTTCGCAGGGGGCTGGACCCGCTTGCCTCAAATCGCTCCGGAGCGGGATGGGGGATGGATCGCGGTCGGCGTGAAGAGGGAACCAGGAGCTTTGGTGTTTCTGGTGATTTTGACCTCTTCTTTGGGATGTTTCATGGTTTTAAGTTTTTAGAGTATTCTTTATTGTTCTTTGGTCTTCTCGTCATGTCCATTTCCTTACACCTATGGTCCAAGTCCTCCTTGAGGATCATCCTTCGTTTGCTGTTCGTGTTGTTTCTGCATCTTCTTTCGGAAGGAGCCTGTGTTGCACCTTTTTGGACGGAGGCAGATTGTTGGTCCAGGTACTTCTTGAGGATGATCCTGGTAACGTGCTGGGAGCGTACTCACCGTGCCTCATAGGATGACAGGATGACTTACTTAGCTATAGCTGTACCTCACCCCAGCGACTCACCGAGCTGCGTGGCCTGCGTTGCCTGCGACTTTCCAGATTCCCCAGGAGGTTCCACGCAAGGATGACTGGAGCAGCCTGTGCCTGAGCCGGTGGAGTTTTGTTGCTAAGTGGCCCAGCTGGGCAGAACCCGAACGGTTTTTCAGAAGCTGTTTGGAGGTTCCAAAACTCTCAAACATCTGAAATGGTAGTGACAAAACCCCATATGTTGCACTTGAATGACTTTTTGGATGTGTGTGTGTGTGTGTGACTTTACGATCTATTTAGGAGGGCCGCAAACTC
>CAXAMN010027073.1:609027-624937 GCA_963970005.1 Durusdinium trenchii | reverse complement strand
AACACCTTTCAGACAAAAAGAAAGAACCCGTTGTGGCAGGTCGCCCAGGCGCTCTTTCCACCCCATGCCCCTTGCCCTCTACCTGCTTTTCACGCACACCATCAGAAGAAAACACTTAAAACAACCAGGAGTCACGTCAGACGGGGCTGGTGTTTAGTCCGATGTCCCATCCGGTCGGTGAGTGGAGGTGTTAGCTGGGCACCACTTCCTTCCTTCCTCCGTTGGGAACCGGCACCCCCCACAGGGAACTGCTTGGAACTAGCTCTCACAAAGCGCCCGGCTGAAAAATGTGTGGGGATTCCCAGAGCACCAAGGTTGGTGCGGCATGGGAAACTGGCACTGCATTTGAGCTCATTGGCTGTGACCTAGACACACTCTGAAAGCCCACAGACCGGGTCATCTGTCCATGTTGCCATCGAAAACCATCTTCGCTTGTTGGTTGGAGGAATGGACCTTCAAGGGCATCAAGACCATCCCGGCAGAGTACAGGGTTCCCACCCGCAAGTCGCTGCCCTTGGTCTAGGGCTCGCCACGGCGGAGGTGGCCACAGAGCTATGAAGGCCCAGCTTCCCTGGCACGGCCAAGTGAAATGATTCCGGGCGGCTCCAATGGGTCCAAACACCATGTTGGTCGCTAAAAGAGGTGGACCGTGTTTTTCGTTTTCGAGGATGAAGCGTTTGCCTTACAGATCTCCTGTGGCTGGCGACACCAAAATTCTGGTGTTCAATATTCTACATGATATATACAGTCCCTGGAATCATCATGGAAGTGGAAATAAAATAGGCTACTGGAAGATCATTTTCCTCTACAACGGGATATATACAAAAGGACTTCAAGTGAATGACTCGGAGAGTAAGCCTGGTTTGGGTGGATGAAAATGATGCTCGGGGGCTCCTGAGCTCGCCCGAGGAACTGCGACCCCGAACAAATGCGCACCAATCCTGTCAAACCCGAGAAAGCTTCGCCTGCAAGGGGAGACAACCAAGTCATAGCATCATGGGCAGTTTGCGCCCACCTGAAGATTCTTGGACGTCGTCACACCGCGTGGCACGTGGCGCGTGGCACGTGGCGCGGCGGCACCGCGGCACGGCGGTGTTCGATCGAAGAGAAGGAGTTCAGTCACACGTGACCGGTCAGTCACACGAGTCTGTGGGATGAAAATACCCAGACGATCCATGTATGGAGCTACATACATTTACCCCGCCCATATATGACCTATGGAGTGTCTTGTGACATCTTCAATCCTTGTTGTGAACGTTGCACTGGCCGAGTCCCTTTTGGGGGGAGTCACGGGAGTGCTTCCGGAAGACCCAACAGGCAGTGTCCGAGGTCCAAAACAAGCAGGTCAGTGCCAACCCCAATCTGACCAAACGCTCGTTTGGATCACTCTGAGCGTTCTGACAAAGACAAGCTGTGCCTCTGCACGTCCTGGACGTCGCTCCCGCGCGGCGTGAATCGCGTCGCAGCATCTCTGAGCTTCGCACAGATCAAAGACCATCTTCTCGGCCTTTCTGGTGGCGGCCACCAGCTCAGTTTGCAAGGAGGCTTCAAAGAACTGAGCCTAGACTGTATTGCCTTGCATTGCCATGCAGATCTGATCATTCTTGCATGTGTTGTTTGTTCTCCTGCTTTGTGATCTTCTGTGCGCATCGCCGCATCGGGGCTAGAGCCTCATGCATGCCGTGAGCCCTTTTTGGCGTGTGCGTGTTTTTTCCGCCATGGTGCCGCTGGTCCGTTCATCCTGACACCCAAATGGGCTGCCCTGAGCCAGAACCCAAGGCCGCAAACAGGGATGTCGAAGTCAAGGAGATACCCCCACCTGTGCCACAGCCTCACGGGCGCCTCAGGATGGATGCTTTGGTCATCCGGTCTGGCTGGTCGACCCAGTTCGGACCCCGAGGTCGAAACGACGTCCAGATAGCCCAAGTCCTATCATGCTGCGTTGCGTTTTGGAGTGGTGGAAACCTGAAAACCAGGAAACCGGACTGCTTTGAGGTCAAACATCTGGGGGCTGGTTGGTACGTTGAGGGATGCACCACTCTGCACAATGCAAAAAAAACATGTTGCTCAGTGTTGCTCAGTGTTGCTCTGTGCAGCTTATACAGCGTTTTGGTCAGTCAGGTCTTTTGCCTTCTGCCTTCCATGCCCCTTTTCCCGCGTACCCCACGCGTACCCCACACGTATTCCACGCGTACTACGGGGCCCCGACCCATCCAAGACCTGGACGCCGTCGGTGGACGCCACGGGCGCGGCTGAGGATCACCCCAACGGGTCACTTCAGCTCTCACCCCAAGGGCCGCAAGAAAAACGGTGAAAAACGGTGTGTGAAAAAGGTTTTTTTTTAAAAAAAAAGTAATAATAACGCACAGAGGTTGCATGTGCACGAAGAGACCTGTGAATTCAATTGATGACTTTTCTTGAGAGATCTGCAAATGCATGTGATGCATGAAACCAATGCCATCCAAACATCTTAGTGGCCCAGTAGAAAAAAAAAACAGAAACCATCAGAAACGTCCACGTCCACGTTTTTCCAGTGTTTCGGAGGTGTCGTTTTCGGACCTGTCTCCCTTGGACCTGTCTTCGGTTCTGGGTCGAACTCTGGAGCTACGTCTTTCCCCTGGGATCCCATTGGACGTGGCAACCCCCACCGTACGACTCGCCCGGGCACCACCGAGCTCGATCGACACGAGTCCGAGTCCGACCCGACTCGGTCTCGAGTCCGACTGGGGACGTGCGGCGCGGGGGGGTTTGAAAGGGTGATGCCCAACCTGCCTTTTTGGAACTCCCAGGTCCCAAGATCTGAGGTCTGTAGTGCTGGTTTCTGCAATCAAGTGCTTTCTCCATCACGGAAAAAGCGCGGTTTTTTGTGGGGTGGTCGAATCATGTCGAATCTCTATCATGTGCAAACCATTGAGGAATGACCAAGCCGCAAAGTTCAAAGCTCATCCAGTGGCCTTCCTGGTTGAATTCTGATGAACCGGCAGAACCTGTCACCTGGGAATTTGGAGATGTCGTGACACAAATGTCACCTGGGATGTTAGAGCCCCTCTCTATCCCGACAACTCGAGGTTCTGACGTGGTGAACAAATGGGTCTCCATCTCAAAGTGGGGTTCATGGGCGTTGATGCTCAAATGCGAGTCTTGTGCCATATCCTAGATGGCACTAGTAGCTAGAAGCTATTAGGTGGAGGCCATCGCAAGTAGGTTGGAGGCCATGGCTACTAGTTGCAAGAAGCTACTAGTTTCATGTTTAGTGAGAGTTCTTCCCCCCATCCCACACACTGCCCAGCCTTGAGAGGAGTCGTGGCGGAGCGTATTTCTTCCCGCGCCGGCGCCACGGCGTGGCGCGGCGCACGGACGAGCACGGCACACGCGGGTCCTCCCCTTGTCGTTTGCGGTTGGCTCTGCGAAAAAGAACTGTTGGCTCTGGGAGTCTACTAGAGTTTTTGCCATTGATGCCATCCTGCGGCTGGTGTGGGTGATGAAGAATACAAGAAATGCAGTTTTTTGATGTTGTGGCGTGTCTATGTGTTCCCATTTTGCTGCAGTTGATTGGTTAATCGGTGAGGACCCATCCTGGGACTTTTGTCCGAAGTCCCCAAAAATCCAACTACCGCCAGCCAGTCAAAGAAGAAACAACAAGAACTGGAGGTGACATGCTGTAAGTTGCGCACACTTCACTTGTTTGCAACTACATACCGTAAAAAATGCTCACCGTGTCTGATGGTTGTTCAGAAGTTCCATCAATGGAAAAAGAACTGTGGGTAACACTCCATGGCCGGCATTAAAGGACTCCTACTCTGAGCCCAAAGTGTAACGGTGCACGGTGCCGAGCGTTTTTGATAAAAGTAAAAATAGAAAAGACATGGAGCCCAGTGTTCGCTCAGGTGTTCAGCGGCGCAGCCATCGCAACGATCGCTATGCTCAAGGTCCTGTGACTTGGGTGTTGGTTGCCTGTGACTGAGGACCCCCTCAAGAGTGCAAATTTAGGGGGGTTGACGGTCTTGTGGATGTGTGAATGTGTGAACACTCACAAAAACGGCCTACGAGATCAATTTTGTTGTGCCGAAGCCGTGATGTTCACGAAAGTCACGAAAGTTGGATTTCATGATGGACAATTTGTCTCTCTCAACTTTGCTCTAGACAGGAACCCACTGCTTTTGAATGTCCCAGGACTGCTCCCAGCATCTCCAGCTCTTGCTCCAGGGACTTTCTACATGTGACATGCCTGCGTTTGCCAAGACAAACACCCGCGCATGATATCCAAGATCTCCTGGTCTGCACCCCACCATCCAGATGACTAAATTCATGAGATGAAGAGGAAGATGACGTTCACGAAACAAAGAGCGAGATGAAGGTCATGAAATGAAGTGGATGACACGAAGAGGAAGATGAAATTCGCGAAAGAGATCTCCCGCACCACCTTGGTCCACACTTCGGCAATCCTGACAAGGCATTAGTTGCGTTCGATGTTTTGAGAATGTGTCGCCCGCAGTAAAGACAGACGCTGCGCGGGTCATGCGGTGAGTGGATCCTTAAGGCATATTCTGTTGACCTGGCCTGCTGTGCTCGTCTTTGGCCGGGTTTGACGTCACCACTTGGACGACTCAACGTAATTACCGCTCGGAACCTCATAAGTTGAGCCTGTCTATTTCTGCAGGAAAGGCAAGCGCCCAAATCTCTTCTGGGAACACAAACATGGCCCCACTCTGTGTGTGCCTGGCGAAACTCCAAGGCCTTCGGCCCGAAAAGTTCTGCACGTTCCCGATCGCCGGTGCAGCAGGGTGGTCAAGAGTGTGGTAAAATGTTGCCTGAAAAAATGGGTCCGATGAGTGTGTGTTTTTAAACTTGCTGTGCAATTCTCTAACGCACCATATTGGTGCAATACCTCATAAAGTGTGTCCCCCGGCTTTGCCCGTTTGCTTTGCCAGGTTCTTCTTTGGGATATAATGTTCCATCTGGCTTACTTTTTGTTGCAAGTCCTTTGACCTAACGTTGTCACGGTTCACATGCAAATGCTACCTCACCTTAGCACAAAAAGGCCGGGTACCTGCATGTAGCTTCGAAGGAAAATACATCGTATGGCAAGTGGGACGAGCAAAGCTGGCGAAAGGTGAGTGGTTAACACGACGAGACAGTACTATAAACTATATAGTAGATTACTAACTTATGTTTAGGCGCTTGTGTCACCTCTCTCTAAGAACAGAAAGTTGTATCTGGCTTTGCCACTCTTGCTGCATGTGGTTAGGCAAGGCCGGGCAGCTGTTAAACTGCGGGAAGCATGGTACACAAGCAGTGGGCACTGAGTTATCATCAATGAAGGTGAGATGATGGCGGAGCTTAGCCAGCTTAGAGCTGATGAGGACGAGCAGCTGCAAAATCACTCCTCTGCGAAGCAGTGGCTACACTGCAAGCCACACAGACTTCGTTCCCGGACATGGACTTCTCCCTATCTGCGCGCCTCTGCTTTCAAGAGATTGTTTAAGCGCAAGAAACCGGACACCGCTTCAGAAACTGTGCGCCCGTAGCTACCACGCCACATCAACTCTTCCTGTAGCACCTCAAATGGGTCCTCAAACTCTGGCCTACGCTGAAGATTTGTCTGTGATTCCGTCATCACCACCCGGATCCTGTCCAATGTATCGTCTCCAACTCCAGAAACCCTTTTCCAGCTCGCTCCTCGGTTCTCACACGGCACCACCGGGACCTCGGTCCCGCGTCGTCCGAGGTTCCGCCGCGTCGTTCCTCGGGGGCCGTTGGACGGTCCACCGCACCGTCGCCTCACAAAGAGTCCTCGTCCGCCTCAGAGCCGGTGACCAGAAACCGGGTCGAGTCTGGGTGTGGTGGGGTGTTGGCAGTTCCCGAACGATGTTGGAATCAAATCAACAGGAAACAGTACTCAACTCAAGAGAGAGGTTCCGGGTCACAATGGTCACTGATATGAAGTGGTTGTAAGAAACTTGTATGTCAGAAGGAGGTTTGGGAACTACACGAATCACAACCCAGCAGAAGTGTCAATTCTAGGAATTTCATGAACCATGACTGCACGGCTCGCCGCACCCGTCGATTCGTCGATCCTTGTCTCGATTATTGACTGGAGGGAGTGTTTCCAGGTCAAAACAAGATAAACCAATCTTATCTTGTGCTCGCAATGATGAGAATGGGTGTTTGGGGACTTTTGCGAGTTTGCCACTGAGCATCCAGTCCACGTTCAATAGCTTTTGTTGGATATCAAAACACCTTTAGTCTTGGATCGGGAATCCCTCAGAAGCCAAGAGTCCTGGTTGGTCCTAGAGATTGTCATCTGGTCGTTTACTGAGACTAAAACACCTCCCCGTTTGGATCCATTTGGATTGTATAACCTCATATGGAGGGTTCTATTACAGTCATCGTTTGAGATGACTCAATGACCCTGTGGAAACCGCCCGTTCCGCCCGAGACATCGCGGAACAGCGCGTGCGCTCCGCGTCCCGACCCCGTCTTTTTCGGATCCGACCGGGGAAAAAACGACATGACACCGAGCCACATGCACTCGCGGACCCATGGTCCGCCTCAGCAGGAAGACGAGTGCAAGCACTCGTAGGAAGAAGAACGTTGTTCCTCACGTTGGCTTCCAGTGTAAGAAATGATCTAAATCTAACTCACACATGATTGGCATTCGATTGCTTGGGGCCTCTGCTAAACAAACATGCGAGTTGCGGTACCACTGTGTGGTGGATTTTTGGCAAACAAAAATAGAGTGATCCCCCAAAATATTTGGGTGACTCTCTGTCCGATCGATTCCCAGTTCAGATCGGGCTCTGATTTCCTCAGCAAAATCCACCTGATCAAACCAGGATCCAAGCGAAACAGCTGAACGAAGAGGCCTTTTCCAAGCCTGTTAGTTGGACATGACCTCCAAGCCCATCACCCAGCATGGAAGATGTCCCTGGAAGAGGTCCCAGAAAAAAGGAAGCTTCAACCCCTGAAACAGTAAGTGTGTCCATGTGTTTTTCAATGATTTAGAGCACCTTTGAGATCTTTGGAGATGTGAATATCGCGGCCGAAACCCTTCCCTTACAAATCCCTCTCGGACGATCCAAGCTAACGTGAACACACTGTTCATCTTATGAACATCCTATAGACGAACCTCTTGGAAGATCCTAACTCAATCTTGCAGGGATCAAACAAGATTCAGCAATGGCTGCATCAAAAGCCACGTAGCTGTTCTTTCTTCCTGCAGGTGTGTAAAAGGAGAAAGCTCTCCGATAACCAGGGCGAGCTTGCTAAGATTCCCCTTTCCAGGGCTGTGATATTCTATGACCGCTTCATCCCTCAAGTCGCTTCCACACTCAACTGACCAGCTGTAGAATGAAAGAAGTGCACCAGAAACATCAAGAAAACCCATTGAGTCTCCACCTGAAGTCGTTCTCAAAACCACACCTTCCTTCGGTCCCAAATTCCCAGAATCCCTGTTTCTCGAGGTTGGGTGCGTCGGGTTCCTCCGGAAGCACCCACAGTGTTCTTGCACTCGTACCTCAAGGTCCAAGCGGCCGGCTCGTCAGTGGGGCGGTCTCGGAGCCGCTCTCCTGGCGACGATTCCAGAAAAACGGCGGACGTCAGGAGTTCCTGGACCTCACTGAAAACTGGAGTGGATCATACAAAGACACTCAATGAGGTTTTTAGGACCCGATTTGACTGTGTTAGGCGGTCAAACAGTCAGGCCTGGAGTCATATTAGTCAATTCTCCAGACTCCAGAAAAAAAGGTTGTTTTTTGGTATCTTTGTTCGGCGATCAAAGAAGCTTGGATTTCGGTGCGCACCGTGTTCTTAACGAAGGTTGAGCCTTCCGATCAGGTTTTTGAAATCGTGTTGAGGTGCTTGAAGTGGATTCCAATTTAGGGGGGACTGGATTCCAAGATCCTTCACCTTAGAAACATAGAAACGGCACACAAAGCTGCCGAAAATGATGATCCTCGATTGGGGGAGTGGTCACCGGGTTGTCTGTTCTTTTCAACTTTGGAAACAAATCTCCTGGGCTGTGCACAAATAGAAGCGGACCTGGGACATTGTGAGTGAACGTCCTAGGTCCTAGAGTTCATCATCTGTCTGCCCATCTTCTAGCTCTGGACTAGGTATGCGTATGAACTAACTAATTAAACTAATTATACATTGGTTTCACACTAAAATGGCACAAACCCAAGATGACTATTAAATGGAGGTCCAATGAACCACTTTTGGGAGGATTTTGCCATCTACTCTCAAACCACCCAAAATCAGGGTGCTTTCCCCACCTAGATCCAAGGTGTTTCTTACGTTGATCCTCACATTCAAGCACTTCCGGTGCTTCCCCAAGCCCTCCACGCCGCCCTCGAAGCGGGTTTCCACCCGCCGCCCTCGACGCCGGGTTTTTCCACGGGTTTCCGCGGGTCGGAGCTTTCGGAGCGGTGAACGGGGGGAAGTTCGTTGAACGGTCAGTTCGGTGTCTTTCGAAGAACGAAGAAACGCGTGGATCGCTCTGTATATATGCTGATTCTTGTTCTTTTCTTCATGACAGGGAATCCATTAGCTGCTCGCTGTTCATCGAAGCCACACAGAAAACCATCTTTGGGTGGTCGAGATCTATGTGTGGCGTGCTGCTCCAGCCCTCCGAATGCGCGTCTTCACGGAGCGAAGAGCGGAAGATTGGACCAAGAGCAAGCGAAACGGCCCTGCCCCGGCCAGTTGGGCCCGAAGGGGACTCACCCTGGTAGGTTTGGCCTCCCTGAGGCAAGGGTGGCCAGTTTCCGCGAAAGAAAAAGAAAAACCTTTCCACGACAAGGAACAGTGAAACCACGACAAGAAAATGCAATTCACGACTAAGAGGACAATTCAACCCAAGACCCCGGAAAGCAGTTTAAGGCCACCAACCTGGTTTCCAGGTGCAGGAGAAGCAGCCAACGCACTTTTTTCTCACCCCCACAAGGTCACAGCTTACGCTTCTTGCCCTTCTTCTGCTCCTCGTCCATCAAGACGCGGATTCGCTCCTGGTCCGTCTCCTTCACAACATTGAGGAGGTGGTGGCTGACACCGTTCATGAAGCGGTACGTGGAGAGCACATCTTTCGCGCAAACACTCCTTCGACCACATCCCTCTGCCATCTTCTGGTAGGCGCCCAAGATCTCCACGCACAAGCTCTCTGAGACAACTTGAAGCATCAGCACGGCATCGGGCGCAAGCACGGCATCAGGTGCAACTTGCTGAGCAACGTCTTTGACCAAGCGAGCCAAAGGCTTCTTCGGAATCAAGAGGTCGGTGGAGCTCTGGTACTTCCGAATTTCTTCCTCGGCCTTCTTGCTCTGCGTGTACCCACGCACGGGGCAGCCCAGATACCGGCCGACGCGCTTCTTCTTCTTCTTCTTCTTCTTCTTCTTCTTCTTCTTCTTCTTCTTGCGACGCCAGGCCAAAATGCGTTTCCATGTTGCTATCTAGAGGCGGAGTGCCCATTCGAAGAATGACACCACGCGGTATCACCGAGAGCCCATCCTCCAACAAAGAATCTGCAGCAGCCAGTATTCGCCGTCGATCATCCACAGCGAGGCTAGCCTGACTATTTGTGGACAGCTCCCGTGTTTTCCGAGCCTCGCCGTGGCAGTGGCCAGCTTGCCCGACACGAAGGCTGATCGAATTGCCCTCACCCTCCACTTCAAACCTGAAGACCTTTCCTTGCTGAGCATAGCAACCTGAATGCTTGTAGCATTGCGCTGTGGTGACCCAGCAAACAGAAGTTTCTTTCGCCACCTTGCGTGGCGTCGAGAGGCCCCGATCACCTCTCCATGGGCAAAAGCCCAATGTCTGGCAGCTGGCCGCAAAATGTCAGCCAGGCTCTCACCTTGCTTCTTTTCAATCTGAGCTACATCGACATCCTCATATGTTAACCTTCGGCGAGGAATCATCCATGCGCGCGGTGCTAAAGATGGACAAAGTTAGTGTGTCTGGTGCTAGAACCAGTTCTGTATCCCGAAACTGGTTTTTGGGATGAAGCTGGTTTTTGTGCAAACCTGGTGCTAGAAAGATCTAGAAAGCAGTTCTGTGTGTTAGAAAATAGGTCTGAAGCTGGTGTGTTTGTGTGCTAGAAAGTAGCTCTGAAGCTGGTGTGTTTGTGTGCTAGAAAGTAGCTCTGAAGCGTAAATCAAAAAACACTTTCAAGTAAGCAAACTGGTTTCCAGGTTTCCCCAAGACATAGATGTGCATCTTCATGCTTGTCGTGATGCTATTCAATTCTAGTCAAAGTAATAGATTCCTTATCGTTGTCTATATGTTACTATCGTGGTTAGAAGACCCCCTACCCTGAGGCAGTCCATTCTGTGCGTTTTCTGTGGTCAAGCAGGATCCCCCTTGCCAAACGAGTGTAGTCTTTGGGATTTGAGCCAAGCTTCTGTGGTGGATTCGATTTTGGGATCTACTTGGAGCGGCTTCTCCACCAAAACCAAAACGAGGCCCTGCGGCCTCTTCCTCCTCCACCGCTGCTACACAGGCCAGGCGTAGTGCCGCAAGACCAACGGGCCTGAGGCTCTTGGCAGGTGCGGCGATCGGACACTCAGAACCTGGACTGTACATGGAATGTGGGTGTTTTGCGTAACTCAAGAGTCTCTCCATCAAACAAGCTCCTCTGAAACATGGATACACACGGCTGGCCCATCAAGAAGTTGTGAATTTGCCCCCAACTTCTGGATGAAGAAAGTTGAGGACAAGGCCAATGCTACTGGGTCAGGGCAAACTAAAAGGGTTGCTAACCAATGAAGTCCATGTAGGCAAGCATTCCACAGTAATTAGGACCTGGGCTACAACGCTGGTTTTACTGTTCAATGGTACTGCAGTACCCCCAAAACACTGGCGCTTCTCCCATGGTCTTTCGGTGTGGCGGTAGAACAGAACCGATCGAGAAAGGTCCGTTCTCGCTTCGGACGATGAGTGGTCCGTCCTGTCGCGGTGGCGATTTTGGGGGGCGAAAGAAAACGGATCTTTAATCTCTAGCTATTAAGGTCCCCCCCAGAAGTGTACCTAAGGGGGTAGGGATGATCTTTAGGTCGAGTTCTTTCTCACAAATACGCTGTGAAAGCTCAGACTTTGTGGAAGGAGTATACTGAACAAGGTGCTCAGGTCGGGAATAAAGTCCAACTGAAAGTGCCGGCTGAAAGTGTATAAGGTCGTGAAAGGCAATATTGTAGGGAGGCATGCGGTCTCCCGTTGGTCACTTACTTCATACTTCCACTTGGTGTGAAAGTACAAACCGCCCAGACCTGTTGAAGGGCACACATTGATTGAAACAAAACGAACGGATATTATCCGGTGCTTTGCGGGTGAACTACTGCCCAAGTTTAGCGAAGTGGTTGGATGAAGTCCTTGGGCATCAACCTTCATCAGAAGCCCAACTACTTCCTCTTGAGGGTCCTGCACCGCCAGCAGCACTGCCACCGCACCTGGGACCAGGAAGTCTCCAAGAAACCCCTCCTAGGAGTCCACCCACTTTGCGAAGGATTGGTTTGACTACAAAGCCAGGTCAAGCTTTCTTCTCATGGTCTGGAAGGAAATGAGTACGCGAGATGTCAAATCAGACCTACACGGAAGGCATGTTCGTTCCTTTAAGTTCGAGGGATTCCAATCTCAAATCCTAGCTTTTGACCTCAAGACCCCGATGGACCCCGATGTCACACACATGGTGAACTACTGCCCTGCTTTTAGACCAAAGCCTCCGCAGGAGGCCAAGGGTCTTTGATGCCATCCCACCCAATATGAGGATCAAATGATTCAACAAGAGGAGAGTG
Organism: Durusdinium trenchii; assembly: GCA_963970005.1. Classification (NCBI taxonomy): domain Eukaryota; class Dinophyceae; order Suessiales; family Symbiodiniaceae; genus Durusdinium; species Durusdinium trenchii. Next base: position 613,151 of record CAXAMN010027073.1, on the reverse strand, counting down.
GGAGTGGTGATATGATTTGGACTGATTTGGTGACCTTTGTCCTTTCCAACCCCAATGGCTACGAGATGGCACAAACCCATCGACCACTTTGGATGAGGGTTTGATTCATCTGTCGCCGCCGACCCCGCTGATGGGGTAGAGCGAGGCACATGTTTGCGTGTTTGCTCTTGCGTGTGCCGGAAGTCTGCATGGAGTAGGACGAATGGAGCCTCGGATGTCGAAAGCCATATTCCCAGCTCCAACTACCTACAGTAGTGTCGACGGGTCAGTCCCTGCTCTCTGAGGGGCTCGCAAAAAACTTGGAACACTCCAAAAACCCGAAAAAAACTCCCCACCGCGTGCGTCATCGGAACCGGCATCCGCGGCACCCAGGAGTCTGCCGGCCATCTGGAGCAGGTCCACCACGCTGTCCACGCAGGCTGGCCGCTCGTGGAGCGTTTCCTGAAGCAAAGGTGAGGCGGGAAACGGCTTAGGTTCGGCACCAGGGAGCCCGGATGTGATGGTAGAATTAGGAATGGAGAAGTGCCAAGTGTTCATTGCACACCCAGTATTCTGACACTTTTGGGAGAGGGGTATGGTTTTCGGGGGAAGCTGCAGTGCTTCCAGCGATCAGCAGGTTCAGTTCGGACCCTCCAAAATGCCCTCACCACAGCAATCCAATAAAACCAGGAAAAAACACGCCAGGGGTGCGAGCTCTTTTCCAACTAAGGGTCTTTTGTCGTGTAAGACACCCATTTCAAGACTTCACGGCATCCTCGAAGTCAATCTACCCTCCTGAAGTAGGTAGGATATGAATCAATCCCCAAACATGACCCGTTTCTTGTCGTTTCTTTGGATTTCCCCATATTCTATCTACTCCGTTCGATGTCTACAAGTCACAGTCAACTTCTCCAATTGGTTTCCCTCCCTGTCGTTGCCTCCATGGTGGTGAGACCAAACATCGGCACCTGCAGGCGGAGGCGCGTCCCGTGACACGACACGAATTTCTTTAGGGCCGTAGCATCCTTGCTACTTTCGTAGCGATGCACCTTGCTACTAGTAGCGTCCTCTTGTTCCTAGTAGTAAGGCCAGGAGCCCCTAGTAGCGTCCTTGCTCCTAGTAGCGATGCCAGGAGCCCATAGTAGCTTCTTGTTCCTAGTATATAATTTCTTCAGATCACCCGCGATGTTGCGCAATGTGCTGCAATCTGCATCGCAACTTCGGAAACCCTGTCTTGGGCAAAAAGAGGAGGCGGATCCCGGCAGACGCAACATCCCAATTCAACCTGTAGTATAAGAAGCGATGCAACCGGACAATCTACCTTTTTGGAACCCAGGAACTGGCAGGAAGTGTTGCACAATTGATGGGGAAGATCCCAAGGAGTGCGGTGAAGAAAAACCGAGAACAAAACCGGCCCACACATGTGCCGCAGGCGCCACGTGTGTAGCGCGGCTGCCGCGCCTCCGCACGGCAAAAGCCGCCACAATGGAAGGTCACCTGGCAGATCACGGAGCTTCAAAGGGGTAAGAGTGATTGGTCTGAGTAGATGGCACAAACCCATACAAACCCATCGACCCCTTTGGTATAGGGACCTTGGATTTATGTGAAGCACCACGAGTGTTAGGGGGTGTGCCATCTGCAATTGGCGACGTTTCATCCACTGTGGTGCTCCCCAAGTGCCGTGACCGCGGTGCTTCTTTTCGCCGGCCACGTCGGGACCAGCATCTTTGGCCGGCAGAGCGCCCGTAACCAGGTGGGACCTCAGCTGCGGTGGATGGTTTGAATCAGGTTTGTCCCACGAGCGGATGATGGTTAGGTTGCAGGCCTTTCTCACAAATAGTGATCCACTCCCTGAGACAATCATAGAAGTGGAACATAGGCAAATGGTTTCGATCATCTTCTACGACGGATCTGCTCGGTTTCCATGATTGACTGATTGTCAAGGGTAAATACTCATATCGACGGCTATACTGGTTTCCTGGGACACATCCTGCCTAGCAGTCCCCACTAAACCATCCATGTGGGGCTTCTGGGGCGTACGGGCCGATCCTCCGTTGGGCCGATCTGCGTTGCGCGAGTGGGTTGCGAAGCAGTGGAGCGAAAAAGGTTGCGCTGGAGTGAAGCAAAATGAGTAAGAGCATTTCAAAACAGTTCTCATTAAGTGTTGCTCAATGCTCTTAGTCATGAAATGGCTCTTGCATTCGGAAGAATGGCAAGTGCCTCATTGAACATCGCCATTGACAAATCCCAAACATGGACGAAGTAAAGGCATCGAACATGCACGGTATATACCCACATTCGGACAGTCAATGAAACTTCCAAAAATGCCGCCAAAAAGAACATGCGCTGGACAACTGAATACATCTTAATACATACAATAGTTGCGGGTCCAAGAAAGCCGATTAAGGCAAAGAGTTGACAGTCACAACTCAGGGGATGTGCTATTCTCAGGGTCCATGTAAGTTTGAAAAGGGGGAGTCTTCCCGCATTGTCCCAAAAAATGCAACAATCTCGTGCTCTGCTTGCAGTCTTTGCACGTCGATCGTCGATCGGTCTCTCATGGCTCAGAACGGCACCCTGTGCAACGTAGGACCCTGAAATCACTCTGCTGCATGCAACTGCTTTCATTGGTCCAATTTGCGGAAAGGGAGTCCCCATTCGACCTTCACAAGCAGATGATACGTCCAGTGGCGGAAACCATAAATCTGATCGTTGGTTCCGAGTCACAGACAAGTCAATTGTCTGTAAGATCCTTTGAAGCGATCTTAAACTGCCCTCATGATCCCTCATGGAAAAAAAAATCAAAGTCATTGCAAAACACGATGTTGGCCAGAAAGTAAAGAATGAAACAAGAATCGCGAGCATTGTCAGACAAATGAATGACACCGGAGCCATGTGTCCTTTCGGAAAAAGGACACATCGAATATCTGGCTATCTGGCTGGCTGTCAACTGGCATCACCAAAACATACCAAAACCAATACCCCACTAGACCCTCACTACTCTCCGAGTCATTCACATGGAAGTGGATGGCAACCTGTTCGTAGAGAAGAAAGGTCTTCCAGGGGCCATGCCATCCACGTAACCCTGATTCTTTCAAGGAGTGTAAAGGTTGTCATCTACCAAAAATCAGCTTTGAGATTTCTTCACCCAGTTGTTGAATTCTTGAGACACCTTGAGACACCATGAGACACGGGGTACCAGGGGCGAAGCGCTTTTCGTTAACCCGGCTTCGTCTCCAACGCTCCCAAGCAGCTTTCAGGGTCTCGGAGCAACGGCGCATCCCCCAGCGCCTTCGTCCGCCTAGCGGACGGGCGGCGATCGCACGGAGAAGTCTCGAAACGCGCGATCGAACGGATGGGGTTGACTGGTGCGGCAACAGGGTCTACCAGGTCCGCGACAGGTGTGGGAGTCTCCCATTGAAAATGCACAAAATGCACAGAGCAGCATCTCTCTACATTCCTCCTCCGTTGAAAAATGGCGCACCGCGGCGGGGTGTACAGCGCGCCTGCAACCATCCTGAGCAAGAGGGAGCTGGAAACTAGAAGAGCTGAACACCTTGGTCACCATTTAGTCATCATTACTCCCTACCAGACCATCGATTCCAGTCGACTACAGAAAAGTGGTGACTATCTATCCATGGACTGGGTCAGCCGGATGGTCAAAATGTGTTCCAAAAACGTTTGGGATTTGGAGTGAACAACCCTCGAAATGTGGAGAGGCCCCCTAAAAGAGGTCCAGCAAAAAACTTGAACAGCCAAGTCTGTGGACATATCCTAATTCTTCACCGTAGCTCTCAATGATAGGTAAACAGTTACATTGATCTTAAGATGCCCTGTTGTAAGGTGGTGTCTTTTTCACTTGTTCCGAGCTTCCGAGCAGAGCCAACGGCCGCAGCTCCCTTCCCTGTTCCATGTTCGGCACGACACGGCCGCACCCCCGTTCGCGGCACCCCCCCCGACTCGGTCCCCTGGACCGTTCACCCGAACACAAGTCAAAGCAGCAAGAACGTCTGTTTTCGCCTGTTGTAGTTCTGAGGGGCACAAGAGCTACAGTCTGTTCCCAAGAAGTCACGCAAAAGCCAAACAACAAAACCCACCCAACTCGGAGCCAGTTTAGACGATCGATTGACATCTCACTTCCACTG